>JAJLTN010000240.1:0-10811 GCA_030568215.1 Lipomyces kockii
TAGGATCATCCTCTTTCCATAGTCCTGGGCTCCAAACCAAAAACGACCGAGCAAAAGCCCCTTCAAAGTCACGTGAGCCGTATCCGTGGATACTGCGGATACGGATACGGATAAAGCCAATATATCTGGATATGGATACGGATACGGATACGGATATAGATATTTTACGCGGATACGGATACGGATACGGATAAGGAAAATTTGGCATGGATATTATCCGTGCCGATCCCTATTCCGGCGACGTGTAGCGACTGATCTGTGGTGCTGCTGAACCAGCGACGCGACGAACGTCTTAAAGGTGTAAAAAGCCTCTGGCTTCTTCCGTCTAAAAAACTTCGGAGCGACAACGGCCACACGTCGTTGGTTGGTCTCAAATGTCTAAACGAAGTCTCCTCGCAGCGGCGACTTTGTGCAACCACAGGCACCAAGCACAACACACGCGCATATGATAGTTCCACAAGTCTCGCCCGTAGCCACCTGCGCTTGCTACTTAACGCCCAGAAAGTGTCACGTCTTCTTGTCAACCTGGGAGTTTCTCTTGTTGAGGGTCTCGCTGCCGATCGTTATATATCACAGTGGCCAAAATGAATGCTCATAAACCGGACAACATTACAACGCCCACGATGGCTAACGAGGTCGTTAAGTCACATCACGACAGGACCACGAATCTTGGACGTTGGGAGTCGGGAAAGAAACCCCATCATCGAGGCTACACCCTTTGTCTCCGTACGTACAGCCGGGAAAGTGTTCACGACTGGTCTGCACTATATGGCTCTCATTGCGAATGGTCGACATGACGAACTCAGAGCGACTCTGCACGGTCACAGCTACGATGTCTCGCACCTTTGTCACAACCGAAAATGCTTCAATCCAGAACATTTGGTTGTTGAATCGAGACTAAACAATAGGAGACGCCAGGCTTGCAATGGGCATAAGATCTTAGTAGGCGCTGGCTTCAGTTATCACCCGTGTGCCCACGGTAGCGTTGAAAGATGCGCAAATGCATCCTACCTGTCCAGCACCTGCAAGTCACAACGCCGAACAGTGAGGCCCAAGCATCAACCGAAGAAACTCCGGCACCAGATCCAGATGATATAGCGACGGTTAGCAATGATGCTGATGCTCATGCTGATGCTCATGCTCATGCTGATGCTGATGCTCATGCTGATGCTGATGCTGATGCTGATGCTGGTGTTAACAAATTTGACCATATTACGCCCGCGATGGCTCAGCCGCTCATCAATAGATATCGCGCTGTCACGACGGATCTTGGATGCTGGGAGTCGAATTTGAAACGAGATAATAAAGGCTACTGTCGGGTCCATCTAAGGAAACTACACGGCAAACTTTCCATGCACCAGCTGGCTCTTATGGCCAATGATCGTGGTACGGAACTCAAAGCGACTCTCGGTACTACCAGCTTTAATGTCTCGCATCTCTGCCATAATAGCACGTGCTTCAATCCCGATCACTTAGTTGCGGAATCGGAGCAAAACAATCTCAGACGCAGGACTTGTGTTGGGCATAAGGTTATACTTTACGGGGACTTCGAATACCACCCCTGTCAACAAGGCGAAGTTGAGAAAATGCGCAAGTGCATTTTACTTCTTCTACGTCTGGGAGCTGGCCATCATGTAAATGGTTCAAAGTAGGCCTTATGCCCATTGCAAGTCCTGCGTCTCAGATTGTTTGCCTCGATTCCACGACTATATATCCAGACTCGTTTTTTGTTCATCTCGTCGATTTGTTGCAATAAGGGCAAGCTGGTGCAAAAAATGTCTGGCGTGTAGTTTCTTTAGATTGACCCGACAGTAGCCTTTATTATCACATCGTTTCACTTTCCACTCCCAGCACCCAAGGTCCGTAGTGACAGCGCGATATCTATTAATGAGCTGCTGTGCCATTCTCGTAATCTGGTCATATTTATCAGCATCATTGTTAACTGCCGCTACATCGTCCAGATCTGGTGCCGGAGTTGGCTCTGTCGATGCTTGGTCCCCACTGTTCGGCATTATATCTTCCAGATGCTGCACAGGTAGGATGCGTTTGCGTATTTTTTCAACGCTACCGTGTGCACACGGGTGATAACTTTTGGTGTAAGTCGTCATGGAAGGTACACCATTGTCCCTTTTGTTCTTCATGCGTTACAACAGTGCCTGAAATGAACTGACGTAAATAGCGGATCTTATGTGATGGCATTCGTATTGGCGCGACAGCAGGGCTGGTCCCAAAATCCTCCAGTCTCCTTCAATATCCTGGGGACCTTCAATAATTTGCGAGCCGCCGTTAGAGATCGCAAGGCAGACGCGTTCATGTGGGAATATTTTACGTCCGGGAAATATTACGACAACCACGAAATCAAATATATTGGATCAATCTACACGCCGTGAGACCTTTGTCGTTTGTCTGGTTGCCTTGGTCCTCTGGCGGGTGGTTTCATCAATCAATTAGTTGGTAAGACGATCTGAGTCACAATTATAAAAGAAATGAGCCCACTTCAGAGGACATTCTATACATTGATGATATGGCCGGGATACTGTTGGAAGGTAATTACAATGAAGGAATGAGAGATTAGCGAGGGAGATGATATTGGGAAGGGATAAAGAGGATATGAGATGAATGCAGTGTGGAAGGGCGTAGAACGAAGAGAGAAGATATGATTGAGAATAGAATAGGATGGGGATGAGTGGAAGTTCGGAGTGAAGAATGAGAGAGGAATTATTGTTCGACGAAGGAGTAACTAAGGACTGGGCCAATGAATGGACTTGCGCTATAAACCATCATTGCGGTGTGCAGTTCGTGTCTCCTGAACAAGTCCCCAACTGTTCTACCGGAGATACTGAGGCAAGCGCTACCGGATAGTCCGTTGAAGAATCGAGCAATAATCATGGTTTGGATGTTTCGTGCTACCGCACTCGGGATAAGCCAGATGAAGAAAAATGTCAGGAACGATATATATATTGGACGGCGACCATAGAACTAAGAGCATATTTTGTAAATTCGAGAACCAGAACCAGAATGACGAAACGCCTACTTCTGATAATGTTGCTAGCAACGCAGGTACCAAACCAAGACCACACACGAATGATGTTAATCCCAACATCGCCAACAATTCTGAGCAATGAAGTTCGTCCATAAGCTGCTGATACCTAGTTGTGTAAACTGAAGACGTATATGTCCTATATTTCCACGTTAGTCTTCGGTCTAACTAGAAAATTCGCAAAATTATCTCACACGCAGAAGGTAACAGTAGATACTAGACAAACAATGAACCCTTCGAAGTTTGATTCTGTTCTGTGGGTTCTCCGGGTCATCGTATAGATCCTATTTCACGCACCTCGCAATCGGCTGCCATGTTCTGTAAGATTTCCAGATCATCGTATCCGTCATATTCAACGTCTAAATCGGCTACGCTCTTCTCTGGAGAAATACAAGCTGTGGAACCATCTAATGGACTCACTAATGATATTTTCTCGCGCAATGATGCCGCTGAATTAATGTCGATCGATGACATGTTGAGTTTGCGCTTCGAGATCTTGCCCGACTGCCATGGTTGAACTGGACTAGTGTTACGAAGGAAATCAGAGCGTGCGGCATTGCAGTGTTTGTAACGAATTTCCCGATATATAGCTACATTTTTGCTTCTTTCCATGACTCGATTTATTGTGACGGACATAGATGAACTTTGACAAGAGTAACAGATCGGATTGAATCTGTGTGCTACATTAGAATTTCTAAGCATCGCCAGGGAGGGAATCTATTTTCGGCGGAAAGAATTTCTAAGCATGGGTAGATAGGTAATTCTCTCAGAAACCCGCAATGACTGGCAAGGACTTTTGCCCGGCGGATATATCAACCCAACCAGCAGCTAGTTGACGGGTAATTTCGACGTCACTGCCCCATTTGGCAATCTCTGCGTGACCAATCATTATCTACCGGGCTCAGGGGTACCCTTTGCCTGTCACCAACACTGCAGCTCTAGGATGCAGGGTTTCTTAGTTGTGCAAACTCCCTCCGTTAATTACAAGTAAATATCGGCGCAGACTCACAAACGAGCCCTCGTTGAGGAATAATAATACAGTCCATGGATTCCTTAAACTGTATCAAGGCCGCTGCATGTCATTTTGAAGCTGCCATGGGCGATGATCGAACATTCTACGTAAGTTGCACTCGGCACTCCCATAAGGACAGGTTGTCAGATTCGATTGTTACATATGACAATCTTAATAGCAGCTGTTTCGAAAGCTTGGACAACACTCTGGGGAACGTTTGTCACGATCAGTGTGCGTTGGAAGATGCCAACCCTTAGTGTCTTTCAGATCTGGACGAGGACCCTTGAGTTCGACCTATCATCCCTAATCCCTTCCATGGATTTATTTGGCAGTTATAAGTTTTTGTATTTCGTGCCTTTATTCGGTAATATCTGTTGGATCGACAATCAAGGTATATAGGCCCTCTTCTCAGCGGCAACTTACCGCGGGAAGCGCTTTAAATTGGACTTTTAAAAAAATAGGTCTGAGACTGAGGTATCCACGTCGGTCATGGTGTCGGCACGGATTATGAGACGGCGCTTACCCTGCAGGACAGGACCTGGACTTCTATCTCCCTTACCTACAGTATTTGAGATTGGAGGAATGCTGGTCTAAGATCGGCGAGGAACATTTCAGTGGATCGGAAGTAGTCGAAAATAGCCTTAGCATCAGTAATTAATATTACCACTTAATCATACAAATCTTAAATACCTCGTTAAGATTTTACTTCGGCCACAGTCAGTTGGAGTGTGTCGGTATGCCCCAAGGGCTTGCTCCCTGGATTGGACGCACATATTGCAGTAAATGCGTCTGGACTCGCTGTCAAGACCTTCAAAGTTTGCCGTTCTCACGGATTTCAGATAACTTGGATTATGATTAGCCATGAGGGTCCAGAATCTATTTATTAACTCCTAAATCCAAACAGCAAATTAACTTCGATCCTTTACAGTTGTTCAAATAGTACAGAAAATAACGGTGGCAAAGTAACGGAATTAATTTTCGTTTCAACGATGCATTGTGGAGACCTGTTACCCGGCTGTTAAACCTTGTCTAAACGGCAGCATGTTTCCATTTAGTAATCAAAAATATCCGCGTACAAACTGACGTCACACAATTTCATCTCGCCGTCGTTTTGGCTTCGTTTGCTTTCCTGCGTTGTTACTGATCCGCCCCAAATTTAATACGGCGCGCGATGGTTCGCCGAGTTGGCCGGAGTAGAGGTTGCAGGACTTGCCGACGGAGGAAGATAAAGGTAGTATCACGTTATGTTGGGAGAAGCTACTCTCAGTGCTAACTCAGACTGTTTACTTGTATAGTGCGATGAGAGGATTCCTCACTGCTCCCAATGTCTGGAATCCGCACTTCCATGTCCGGGTGCGCTGGTGGGCAATGTATTCTTGGATGTGACCGGTGACTTGGCCGCTCGGTACGGGGTCAATCAAGGGGCCGAGTTCAAGAGAACGAATATGTGCAATATAGTATTTGTGAATGAACAGTCCCCTTATGATACTAAGAAGCATGATCAATGCTCCACTTCAAAGCGGCACAGATCACCATCTTCAGTGCCCGAATTCCCACCGTCCCGCGTGCGTCCTCACAATTCGTTGTGCATTCCTCGCCTCGAGCAACAATTCCTACGACACTTCATATACTCTCTGCTGAGTAATCCAGGCGGTCCGATGTTGAAGAAATGGATGGTTCAGCTTCCAGACTTGATTTTGCGGGAAAACTTGCCAACTCTGAAGTATGCAATCCACGCTGCGTCGATGGTGCTCTGCGGATCTCTTGTAGGCGATAAAGCTATTCAAATGGAAGCGTGTAGGTGGTATGTGGCAGGGTTAGAGAGCCAGCAGAAGGAATTGACCCGATTGAAGAAGGTGGCGAGCGATGGGGCAATCTGTGCTACGATGCTATTGGCGTTTTATGAGACGATCCGCAGCACGTCCTCGGAAGCATGGATGTATCATATGTGCGCCTCGTCCAGGCTGGTGGAGCTACGAGGGCCAGAAGGCTGTGGAACTGGCCTGGCTCATGAATTGTTCTGCGCACTGCGACTATATATGGTACGATACAGGTTTTTACATATGTATTTCTTCTGTACGAAAATTCAAGGCTAATACTGTGTTCTTTCTTGCCGCATAGGTCTATGTGTCGACAGCCAAACGGCAACCATCCTTTCTCGCCAGCGAGCTCTGGCTTAGTACTCCGTTTTGCGAACATCCTAAATCTCATTTCGATAGACTGCTTGATATTCACACAGTCATCCCGATATATTTATCTCAAGTTGATGACATAATCTCACACAGAGAGAACGACAGAACAGTAACTACTCCATTAGATCTCAGGTCAAACCTGTTGAAGATAAGTTCAGCGTTACAAGAATGGAGGACAGAGTATGTGAAAGAAACAGACCATCGTGGTGTGTTGTCTGAAGATCTTTCTCATACCGAAGGGATAGAGGAATCTATCAGAAGTACTGTCTTGGATTCGTCTCTCTATCATGATCCGTTCACGGCGGAAACCATCACACTCTATGATTCTTGTTGCATATTGGTGGCACAGATGTTGCTAGCTGTTTCTCCACCATCTCTCAAGACCGCATACCGCAATGCGATCATTTCTCATGCTGCCTCCATCCTTCTGGCAGTAGCTTTCATTAATCATCAAAATGTATGGAATAATGCTGTAGGACCATTCCGGTTACGACATCCGCTGAATGTGGTTGTGACGTCAACTCCATGTCCCCAACAAAGAGAGTATGCTAAAAGTGTACTAGACAGTTGGGAACAAATATGGGGACTAGAGGGAGTCAGTATTTTTGCGGCATATCCCATATGACAATTCTCGCATTTGTATGTATTTTGAGCACTTTCATGATATTATTCAGGCAAATTATAATCAATCAAATGGATAATAATCCTGCGTATTGGTGGACTTCTGGGTTTATTCTCAAATGCCTGTGTAACAAACTATAAGAATTAATTATATCGCACAAACCGTACTGACTATTACACATTATTATAAAATGGAGCAATTCTATCGTTCCTCACTATGCTTTATGTCCGTCGTCTTTCCCGAGAGGCTCATACTTTGCCCTGATCTCTGAAACCTCCAGAGTCGCAACAGTTGCACGGTGCGTAGGTTGCCATTAATGAATGGGAGATGAAGTTTCAACTCTGCCCAAAGGATCTTTGTAATGCCATGATGTTCCATTGGGCTTCCTGCCTAGCAGATACCAATTGCCTGTTGGTCTGCAATAAAGTTGCCCCCGTGATCGGCAAGCGAGTGGATCGTCCCAGCGAGCGGATCGCTCGAAATTCCACACAAAGTATCGATTTTTAAACCTCTAAAACTAGACGAAATCTTTCTTAATTACGCTCAATTTAAAGAATAGAGTAGCTGAATATCGACGACTTACTTTATAACTTCAAAAAACGATTGATGTTTATATTTACTGAAATCCTGTTGAACCCTGAAACCCTTTAGCCGTAATTTACGTTACCTGGGTAATTAATAGGATAATCTCTAAAAAAAGAGGTCTGATAATGATTTATAGTCCATTACTTGTAAAATTTAAATTTTCTAGATAAGAACTACTAGCGTGGCCAAGATATAGATGTTTACAAAATTTTAAGTTTTACGTGGTGTACCATACAAAATTCCAAAATGATTCGCCCGCTGGGACGATTCCACTCGCTTCCCGATCACGTTATCCGATTAAATCTAGGGCTAGGCTGGGTAAGCCGGGCTGGTAGGAGGGTTCGATAATCAACCTCGCCTAGCAATTCTACGTTCGTGCCATTGATCCGTGGCGGGCCACTCAGGACGGAAAAAGACCGTTAAATTGGTTTCATGAAATTATTACTGGCCAGGAATGCGTAATTTAACCGGTGTGTTGCTAATTGCGAGATGTTTGCGCGAATCAAGCTAGTCAGACATACACCATTTGGACATCTGCAGTTGCTCCCAGTGCCATATCGTCCTTGGTGTTCGTAATTTAGAGTACTTGTACATACGGGCGTTAAGTATGGGATGCAGGAGATAGACGTAGAGTATTTAACAGGCCGTTCCATTCTCTCTGCTCGGAAATGTAAATTCTAAAAACGAACCTGTGCTGCATTCGATACATAGTCCATCGCCTCTTCAGCTCCGACGAAAAAGCAGCTGCATTGTATTGATATGCACCCAAAGTATCAACTCTCCTCGTAGATTCTACAAATTGGCAATCGGCGCTTAGTCCGACACTACTATCAGAACGTAAAGGGTACATTTAATCCACAGTATATACACAAAATCAAGCAGAGAATTTGTCACATTCAACTACTAAAAATCGCGATAAATCTCTCACATTTGTAATCAATTCCAACCAGACGATATAGAGCATAACACATTACTTCCCAGAAATCGCCCTGTTTGTGTTCACACGGCTCAATTTCTGCAAATAGCTTTGTGTCGGATTCCATTTCCTCATAGAACAATCTCGTCGCCATTGTAGCCAGGAATTCTAATATTCCAATTCCGTTCCAAATGCAACTGCACGTCCTTGACGTCCAGTGTGTTAGACTTTCTATGCTTTGCAAGGCGACAACTGAACGACGCAACCGAAATTACGAATTGGTCCGCCAAATCTAGTAGTACCTCCTCCATGTCACGGTCAATATTGGTGTCACGCTCGTCGCCGAGCAATGGGACGTCATTGAAGCTACTACTGATGCCGATCATATCCTTGAATAGCTCACTTACCTTGCGCTTAGGCAAAACGCGAGCGGTACTGCTGTTAAGTTCAAATGCAGGCGATTTCACCATCGCAGGGCTCGCCATGACAGGAGAACTTGCGGCGTGCCCTCCAGTAAGAGATGGACGAGATAGTTTAACTGCAGCCGGGGTATGTTGTTGGATAGCGAACATGCTGGGTATGGGCATTTGGTTCAGTATGCTCGCGGAAGAGTTGCAAGCATCCTGACTGTTTATAATGGGTTGCTGTGTAAACACTCCACGAGCAGAAGAGCTAACAAGAGTCTGTGGTGTCTGTCCTGTCTGTGTTGCCTGAATAGCTTGTTGAGTAGGAATCAGTTGCTGGTGGAGCTGTTGGAGACTTTGCTGTCCTGCTGCCGCTGGGAGCACCATTCGTGACGACTGAGACATAGCCAATGAGCCAGTTATATCAGCCGGTGCAGTAGCTGTAGCCGTACTTTGGATCTGGCCAAGAGGAGTCGCCTGCGATCTCAGACTTAGATTAGCACTTGCCGTAGCACCAGCTCGAATTGCTTTGGCTCGTTGTGGAGTTGCCAGTTCGTGTTGTGCCGCCAGCGGAGATTGCATTGCGTTCTGGTCTGATATTGCTCTTCCCGTAGAATTTTGTTGCTGCATGATTTGCTGTTGTTCGTTGGTGTAGAAGCTGCTGAGGTCCTAACGCTTGCTGCTGATCGAACTGCGTCAGATGCTTGCGGCTGATTAATAGAAGAGAGTTTGCCCGTAATGAGTGATTTTTTTGTACTAGTATTTAATTTTACGAATATTACGAATAATCTACGAATAAAGTATTCGCATTAGTAAGCAAGATTTTTTCAGTTATTCGTGTTCGAATTACGAATATTCGTACGACTACGAATATATTCGTTATTCGTGAACACCCCTAAAGGTAATAGACTACTCACCAGCGATCCCTGAGCCTGTGTCGTCGATGATATCAGCCGCCCTGGACCTGCTGGGTTTTGGTCATCCGATTTCGCGTCTATTAAGTGGCTGCATTTACTCGCGGCTGATGCAGTAGAATCGGATGAGAGTTTTCACTGGCGCTGTTCGATAATGACGGACCCGGAGCAATGGCGGCATCGCAGATTTTACAAGAAACACCGCTTCAGATTGAAGCCTTGGATACAGGGTGTATTCCATCTATAGCGCCACCAGATACCAGCATTATTGAGGCTGAGGATAGTATGACCGATCACGAGGCACAGCCACCATTCGAGCTGCGTGAGTCCGAAGTCGACTTTTTAATCATTTTGTTCTCCATCTGAGCAGATGGGTAAGTCATCTGTTAGTAATATATGCTCATTAATTCTAGCTAACAGGTTTAGATTGATATATTTGTCTCCGATAAATCATTTTGGTCAAGATATTCCACGACTGGCTCTCCGCAATGCCAGCCTCCTCAGATCCATCCTGACCCTGTCCGCCTGCCATCTATCGCTTCAGAACAAACAAAGCGCGCAAAATCCTACGGAGGCTGTAGCCAATTATTACTACGAGACGTTGCGGTATCTACAAGCCGCGCTAAAGAAAAACGAGTTGGCGGATCGCGCAGTCTCTGGGAACGACATCTGCAACGTGTATTCTGGATCCAACAGTCGCTTAATATCAATGGCGCCGGTGGTGGGATTCGACAGGCGGTCTGGTGGACTTGGCTGCGACAGGATATATAGGCAGCGTTTCGGGAGCGGCGGCGGGTGCTGAGCTCCTGGAAGCCTCTAAGTAAGTGTAGCGAGTTGGACGCTTATGAT
Organism: Lipomyces kockii; assembly: GCA_030568215.1. Lineage (NCBI taxonomy): Eukaryota > Fungi > Ascomycota > Lipomycetes > Lipomycetales > Lipomycetaceae > Lipomyces > Lipomyces kockii. Next base: position 10,535 of record JAJLTN010000240.1, read on the forward strand.
CTCGCGAACAGAGTCGTATACATTCTTGCTCAAGCAGTCAATTTTAGTTCCGTAGCGGAAACTGAATCTGGACAATTGCTGGAGCGAATAGAGAAGACAAATGCGCTCCTTAGGGTGCTCGAAGACAAGGTGGCGATCAACTCCACTCATTTGTTCAAATAGAGGGATTTAGCACCCTTTTTTTTGCGTATCGTAACGGTGGCACCTGCCTAAAACAGACACCCTAACCCTTATGAAATTTGACTTACAAATTTTCACCTTTGACAATTTAGCACTT
>JAJLTN010000244.1:0-33532 GCA_030568215.1 Lipomyces kockii
ATACGGCTAACCGGATATTCGTTTATGCCATATAGCGCAGTACGTTGTGCGATTTATGCATTGAAAATTATGAAACAATTTAAAGTTTTTTTCGGGACTAAACTGCAGGCACCATACAAATTTTTTTGTCGGATAATTAATTAATAGGACACTGGAATTTATGCAAAATGCCTGCACCCACAGCTCTACGTGAGAAGCCTGCCGAAGTAGTGGCTGAAAAGATAGAGGTTGATGATGATGATGGTAACTAGCAACTTTTATTCTTCGTCCGAGCACACAGCCGGTTGAGGAAGAGGAGCTAACCGTCGCAAGCTAGACAACGAGGTTTTGATCGATGCTCTTGGAATTACGACTTCAGGTCTAGGCGAACGAACCGAAGACTCTCATGCTTCTGCAGTTGGCATGGAAATTGACCTTGACGGACGGCCGAAGTTTGGAAGTGCAAAGGAGAGACGGGTACGTAAACGAAATCGCTGGACATAGATGGGGTAATTAATTGCATTATGTAATATAGGTTCGCGTAAAATCACAATCGCGAAAGGTTCCCGTTCCACCACATAGAATGACTCCATTGAAGGGCGCGTGGACTAAGATATACCCACCACTAGTTGAGCATCTGAAATTACAAGTGAGAATGAACATTCGAACAAAGACTGTAGAATTAAGGGTATATATGGCGATGTGACACCGATACATGAGACGGCATGCTGACAGAATGAAAATAGACAAATAAACAGACTGATGATGCCGGTGCTATTCAGAAGGGTGCTGACTTTATTAAAGCATTTACCCTTGGTTTCGACGTCGACGTAAGTTTGTTTCCTCCAAACGCTTGGTTGTCATTTCCGACCTAACACTTTCTAGGACGCTATTGCGCTTCTTCGACTAGACGATCTGTATATCGAATCCTTTGAAATCAAAGATGTCAAGTCTCTGCAAGGTGACCATCTCGCCCGTGCGATCGGCCGAATTGCAGGCAAAGACGGTAAAACCAAGTTCGCTATCGAGAACGCTACACGAACCCGAATAGTCCTTGCAGATAGCAAAATTCACATCTTGGGAGGGTTCCAGAATATCCGAATGGCGCGAGAGGCCGTCGTCAGCTTAATTTTAGGTAGCCCGCCGGGCAAGGTGTACGGAAACCTCAGAATTGTGGCGTCGCGGTTAAAGGAGCGGTTTTAGGCTTCGCTCGGTTTTGTGGGGTACACTGCATGGTTGACTAGTTTCCGTTTTCCAAAATTTGGCTATTTGTGCATTTGTACTGAATTTTGTTAATGGTAATTAATTTCATGATTATTTCAATTAATGGCAGAAATCCAGGCGATCCCGCCACGGTGCGACGTTCAGTGTTGCAATTCACAAACAATTTAATTCGTCGTTCCGTTCATATCGAGACTTGCTTCGGCTTTTAGGAAGTGCATATCTGTATCAGCAGTGGCATCTCTACTAGCTGTTCTCAAATTGCGCTTGCATTTCTCGGCAGTATTGAAACCCACGTTATTCATCCACCAATTAATACCAGTGGACCACAACCGCATATTCCACAATCTAGATCGGCGCTCATAGTTTCTGCTGTGGCGTGGTCCCAGTCAGCACAGTACTGACTGAGAATACACCTCTGTCTCGATTCTTTTGTTATCAAGATTTGATCTGTTACAGCCAATCATAAAAATATGGACAAAATGTTTGTGTCCATTGCAAAGAATACCTGCATCCTTTCTAAGTTCGCCCTGGGAGGAACCATGACCTCAACATCTTTCGACGTAGACCCTTGCAGTTTGATAACTAACAGTCGTGAGCTATCCTCTAATTCTAAGGTTGCTGAGGAAAGCGCCTTTGTGTCTTCTGATGTCACCATGACTTGATACATGGGGAACAATGTTCTTTTCAGTTCTCTGATATTCACCTTAGATGGCTCTGCCGTTTTATCTGGTGGAGTTGCTGTTGAATCTGCTGATGGCTTGGTATCAATCTCTTCAATCACCAATTTCTTCGAATTTTTGTTCGCCAAGTTCGGAAGTAACGAAATACCATTGGCGTCCCGGTCCGCCTCCTGTTCGACGAATAACAAAGAGTTATTGGACTCGGCCATTGTCTGGGACGATGGTTCTTTTATACTACCATTGGTATTCTGCGGATGGTCATCATTCGTTATATTCTTTGCGAGATCATCTAATGTCGAAGCAATCGTAGGCTTAATATTTACAGCGTCGTCATTCTTATATATTGCTGCTTCATCACGATATATAATTGGAACTCCCATAGGGCCCTTCCACTTCAATTTCGGTATCTTATAGTCTGCAAAATACTGTCAATACATTCAAGGATATCCAGTCATTGGTTGACAAAATACCTCGAGAAAAAACTGTTCCTGCATGGTGCTCTGCTACCTCTAAACAAGACTCGATGAGGACGAGGCGAACGTTACTGTCACGAAGTGCGTATTGCAGTATTTTCGTGTTTGCACAGCAATCATAAACCAAGCACTTCGACCCAGCTAGATAATCGCAGTTAGTCTAGCTCTTGGGCCATACGTAGACACATCAATACCTTTATCCGTATCTTCCCTTGCCGACGACACAATGACCGGTATGGCCCAATCATCACGCATTATTGCCTCTTCAATTTTCTCAAATCCGCCTTTGCAGTTGTTAGAACACCTTAGCACAATTTCAAGTTGTCTTAATACTTGGAGCTTCAGGAACACGCTTATTGTAGCATATGTTCAAAAATACTTTCGTGCCCGCTGAAGCTGGGGGATCCGTCATTGGAACCTGCAATCCTGTCTTCACTACGAACCCCGGTGATGGGATCAACGAATATTCGCGGTGATTCAGCATGGTGAGCGTTGCCTTCTGTACCGATACCGATCTCGGTCAACGTAAATCGAAGCAATAGTGGTTTACCGCGTTGCGAAATTTCGATGATTATGGTGCGGCGCTGAGAGTGTACATGGCTATGCACTGTTTGTGGCAGTGTAACCACACACCGTTCGCGTACTTGCAACACTAAATACGTTACCACGCGATAGAGTGATGCAGGAATGTAGGCGACGGGTATCCGCGACATCCGTTGGTGAGCAACGTCAATCGTAAGCGTCGTCTCACATCTGCGGATTGCGCAAGGCGCAGTTTGTCATCAGTTCGAGGCTACTACGCTTACGACTATTCCCTTGTTTTTACTCTCATCCCCGCTATTATTTAACCCGAAGAGACTTACTCTATTCTTTGTGTTATTGACTCTATTGGAAGTAGTCTGAATCCGGCGTGACTACAGCACATAGAAACGTACATATATATTCCTGCGACTGACATCATAGTTCTGCCATCACAATGAGTTGGTCCGGGTTTAAGAAGGCAGTGAATCGTGCCGGTACATCGGTATGTAATTTCGGTTTATGGCGTGGAACAAGTTTATCTGCTATCTTTCGCAGGAAGAGCGACGTGAATATGTTGGACTAAACGGAAGAATTGTGCAGGTCATGATGAAGACTGGTCAGATTGAAAAAACGATTGACAGGGAGTTTGAGCTAGAAGAGCGAAGATTCAGGACGTGAGTACTTGTCTGGGAGTGCTAAGCTCGAATATGGATGCTGATTAAGGAATTCCAGACTCGAATCGGCCGCCAACAAGTTACAGAAGGAAGCCAAAGGTTACCTTGATTCGCTACGAGGTGCGCAGCCCCCGAGGATTATGGCATTTTGATGAATGAGAACGGCTGACAGTTTTCTAGCTATGACTGCTGCTCAGACACGTATCGCTGAAACGATTGACGCTTTCTACGGCGAGGCCGGCGTCAACGATGGTGTTAGCAAATTCTACCGTACGGCGGTCGAAGATCTCGACGCCGACACCGTCAAGGCCTTGGATGGTCCGTACCGTGCGACAGTTTTAGAACCCATTTCCCGATTCTGCTCCTACTTCCCCGATATCAACGACGCGATCAAGAAGCGCAACCACAAGCTGCTGGATTACGATGCCATGAGATCTAAAGTCAGAAAGCTCGTTGACAAGCCATCTGATGATGTCCAGAAGTTACCAAAGGCTGAAAAAGATGCCGAGGTTGCCAAGCAGATTTACGAGGATCTAAATAATCAGCTCATCAGTGAATTGCCTCAGTTGATTGACTTGCGTGTTCCGTATCTCGATCCGTCGTTCGAGGCTCTCGTTAAGATCCAGCTTAAATTTTGTTCGGAGGCGTATACTAGAATGGCTCAGGTGCAGCAGTATTTGGATCCAAGTACTAGAGAGGAGTACGCTGGTGGTTTCCTAGATAGTAGAGTCGAGCAGGTTTTGCAGGGCATGAGAGATTTGTCCATAACGTAAGTTCCACATTATTGCAAACGGAGAAATCATCGTGTACTAACTCGAGTTAGGGGAATGTCTGCGTCATAAATTGCGTCTTAGGTTTCTCGTTGCGTCTTCGGAGATTATGTTGATGGTGGATTGTGTTAGTTGTGTGTATGGTAAAGCGTTCATTAGTGCATTTTTTTTTCGTTTTTGTATGATTACGCAATAGTAGTGTTACATTTGTCAATATACAGAGTTATCCCTTGTCTATAATATCAGTTTCGACATTCGACGTAGAGCATTCTCATTGGAGACACATATATTGCGAGATGGTAAGTCGCAACCTGGGACATGCTCTACTGTGCGTCTACTGGTACGGACCTCTATAGATTATTCCTGCCACTTTCATTGGGTGAATACGGGACTGAATTGTAAAGTATATGGTAAAGGAACGAGCATTATGTCATGATAGTGTGCTGTCGAAGTCATTAATGGTACGTAGCTTCCAGAACTCCCGACGAACACCCTCCGAAAAGCCACGCGTACAAGTTCCAGCCGTTTTAGCCGCCGTTGGCAGCTGCTTACAGTATCAGCTGCTCCCATGAACTAGATGTGTCTACTACGCTAAAGCGCTATATTTGAAGCCAGTAAAATACAATAGCAAGGCATTACGAAATACTCTTCATGAAGATCAAAGCAATACAATTACTGGAGATCATTGTCTTGATTCTGGCCCTTCCCAGGTCGATCTCAGCATTTGGAGGTGACAAAAAAGGGCTACTATCAAAAGTACAGATATTAACATTACGAAAAGATGTCATGACTACAGGTAGACGCCTGAAGCCTATTCCCCAGCTGAAAGTGGTTGGTGGAGATGCTAAAGGTCTATACGAAGTAGAGGTCATGCAATGCAGGAACATGGGATCCGGAGAGGGAGGCAGCGAGGACGTGCAATGGAAGTGCTCAGCGGACATTCCTGGATACTTCAGGTAAGTGGTCAGCTACAGATTACATCGCCAGACAGAGAAATATTTATCTAACGGTAATATCTAGGCTCGGTAAGACAGAGGTGGTCTGTGAAGGATATTCGTCTGCCGACGATCCATATATTTTACGCGGATCTTGCGGTGTGGAATATACCATACATCTGACAGATGCGGGCTACGCTCGGTATGGGAAACCGAGTTACTTCAAGTCATATGGTAGATCTGATGGTAAGTGCAAGTGTCTCTCGCTGAATCGCATTGAAGCTAACCGCCGTTGTGTGGATTTAGACTCTTCGTCCTTATCGACTCTGCTAATGTTTCTTGGCTTCATTGCCTTGGCATACTATCTGGCTTCGTACTTTTCAAGTCGGCGAAATAACAGCGCAACACCCGGGCGCCGCCGACCAACACGTTCATTTTTTGGGAACTTGTTCAATAATGACGACAATACCGGAGGAGACGGCGGGCCACCTCCACCGCCTTATTCTCGTTATGATAACAATAATGGGAGCGGCAAGTGGTTTTCATCTACACAAGGCGATCAACGAAGACAATGGCAGCAATATCAACAAGAACGGCAATGGAGACCGGGATTTTGGTCTGGTTTAGGAGCGGGGGCAGCTGCTACTGCGCTGTATCATCGATTCGCCAATTCCGGGCCTACTACCACAGAGAACGCCATGTTTTATGATGATTATGGCTCCGAAGCAAGACGACACGGATCTCCATTCGGTGGCAGAAGCTCTTGGACAAGCTCAAGCTCGGTATCTAGTGATCGTGACGGCCGCGACAGACCGTCAACAGGATTCGGTGGCACTTCTAGGAGATAACTTATATGATGAGATAATTACTTGGATTCTATGAATATGGTGGTGCTATGAGGTAAAATACGATTGACTTCGTAATTTGTGCCAACTATTTTATCTACAATACATGCCATGCTATTACATGGCTACCAAAATAGTTCCCCCCATAACAACAGATGGACCAGATACATATCAAAATTCCGTAGCAGACTACTATGCGCTTGCAGCAGCGACAATCATTGCTGCACCAAATGCAACCTTGAACGACAAGTTCTCCAAAACTAATTCCTTATTTCCGTAGCGCTTCTTTGCCCATGTGTAAAATCGATTATATGGCAGCGTGATCACCCGTCGACTAGCAAGGAACTGTGCAATATGTCAGTCACTTTGCAGGTATGCCAAGCGTCGATGAAAGATTAATACTAACTTGGAGAAATAGATATGTACTTCCTGCTAGGAACACGAGTACGCGACTGAGTTTGCCAATCAATAATCCAATAAATAATCCAGTGAAACTGCCGATGGCAAGCTCCCGATAGTCAAGACCACCTACTTGCTTCGGCTCATCCGGGGGAATTTCTCGGGCGACTGCCCCACTTGAATCCGAGTAGTGCTTGCGACCACCAGTAGCATCGCACAGGATCTTTGAAGATCCTGATGTCGTGAAGAATGTGAAGGCCGACACTGACGAATACAGAACGCCGCGTCTCCAATTAATGGTTGAATTGGTCTGATAACGTCGTGCTTTAGTCGCTAACTGCTGTCGCCCGGAAATTCGAGTCACGTTTTGACCAAATCGCGAATTTATTAATTTGGGTAATATCGAAGTCGGGGGAGTGACGCGAGCACAGATAGGAACTACGCCGGTCTTAAACATCGAGAAGATTCCCATTGCGTAAAAAATATAATGGCGTTTTGCCAGAGATCGCTTGTGACATACACTATGGCAACACGAATGTCTTCACTATTAGCACAAACAACAGCCAGATATGTAGTCTATGGGAGCCGTGTGTATGATAGATCTTATATCTGTTGGCGATCTCTGTTGCGCTCAACTATTTTGGAGGGGATATATGAATCGTGACGTCACAGGTACAAGCCCCGCTCTGTTGAGCCGCCGGCGGTTAACTGCTCGAGAATTATCAAATGTAGGGTGGGGTAAGCAAAGCATGTCAATAGTACTGTGCCAAATCACCGTATATTGGATTGGATTTACACAGAATGAATTAGACTACTGATATTCTGATATTTGTGAGAGTAGCGATCGCACTGCATGGGAACAGAGAGGATCCAACTTGGCTCCTTGACACAGTTAAAACAATCTGCTAATTATGATTGCTGAGAGTTCTGCGAGAAGAATATAGATGACGAGGATAATTTGCTACAAAATCTGTACAATTCTCTAAATTATGTCAATCGATCAAATGCTGTCATTCACTACTCTGTCTTCGGTGCCTTCTTTTCCAACTTATCCTTATCAGGTTTGACGCCTGGAGCCTTCCGAATTCCACCATCGCGTCTAAATCCAAGAAACGCCTTGTAGAAAATCCACATGCACCCTAGTAATATGACAATGACTGTCCATGGTTGGACATATTTGTAAGATTCTAATGGAACCACTGGGATGTTGAGGTTGGTGACTAAATATGTCTTATTGACTGGATTTGAGATTGTCTGGTTAGGGTGCAGGTAGTAAAACATTGTGCCGGGATCGAACAAGTATTCATGACCAAGGCCATTGCTGTCGAAAGGACTCGTTGTCATATCGGACTCCGCTGAGCCGTTGCATGCCCAAAATACTGTTGGCCAAGGCATGTCGTGTTTGACTACTGTGGTATTCCATCTTGGAATCTCGTACCTGGAATGCATAGGAATTTCAATATCTAGTCGCTGCATTATTCCTGGAAGGAGAGGCTGTTCTGGTGGGATTAATTCTAATAGCATCGTGCTTCCCCACTTCTCAACCATCCACACTGGTATTTCCAAATCTGTCTCGCCCCATATACCCACAACTCTCTTAATACCACCAGCTTGGGCATCAGCTAAGTCTGAGACCTGATACTTATCAACAAATATGAAGTTAGGCAGGACATAGTACCCATAGAGTCCGCATGACGTTGTTGCTTCTGACACATCTATCTCGTCGTTCTCCCCACCCACGTCTAACACGGTGATTTTTTTCCGAGGAGGTGAAATATCTCCAAGTACTGTGGTTAAATGCTTAGGATGAAGTCCGTACGGCTGCCGGAAATCAGGATAATAGACGGCTGGTTGGTAAACGCTCCGATGTCTGGGAGAGAAATCAAACAAAGTGGGGACTGTACTTGCAACGTTAGCCAGAATTGTAACCTAATATCAAATAGCACGCATACCAAACTGCTCATTCTCCCCAATAACAGCCAGAATTCCACCATATGTCAATTCCCCCTGGGGATCGTCCGCAATTTTTCCTAGCAGGCCGACTTCGACTCTGTGATCGGAACCGCCAGCTTTAACTGTCTTCGTCCAACGCCCATAGTACCAATATGCCTCTGCTATGAGACGACCAGCAGTTTTCTTGTCTGTCGAGTTTTTGTTCAGTGACAAACTTATGTAACTGGCGGTGTTCGCATCCTCCACCTCGGCCACTATATCTTGCGTGGCATCTGAGTAATTATTCTCGATATATGAGAGCAACTGCGAGGAATCTGTGTGCGGTGAATGTAGATAATAACCGTAAGGGACCTCAATAAAAGATTCTTGCCCAATACAGGCGATTTCTGAATTCACTGACGACTGAATCCACTTGCAAAATCCGTTCCTATAAATATGTGAGCAATTCGCAGCGCTGCAGTAACGAACGTAATTGCATACCAGTTGAATATTTCGGTAGGGACCACGTTAATATGTGTACCCCAAGCTAATTGTCTGTTAAATGGTGCTATATGCGCAAAATTCTCTCCCGAAACTATTTCAATTCGAATGTTGTCGACCGCTTGTAGGATGTCCTGCCAGCTCCATCAATTGCCACTCCTCCAAAAATGTTTAATGCAATAAAGCACAACAAAATGTAATTACCCTCTCCTTAAGATGATCTGTAGTCACAATTAGTCTATCTTGTCTGGTTCCGGGCACATCATTTAGGGTCAGCTTGTGCTTGCTCAAATTGAGTGTGTCAGCCGTGTCACGAAATTGAGAATGTACAATAAACGTATGGCGCTGTCTAATGGATGCCATATTACTATCGACTAGATATAAACAAAGCAATCAAATAGTCGGATAGTCAGACGTCTGGATCGTTCGGAAAGCTGGTTGCTGAAGGAGGATGCGCAGTCAACAACATCCCGGCTAAAATTATTTGCAACCGAGGGCCACGGTTTCAAGGAGATAGGATTATTTAGCGTCCATCAAAAAGTTTTCACAACTAATCCGCTTTTTATATTTCTACAATATACCGCCTCTACAAACTATACAGTTCAAATATTTTATGCGGTAATATGACTACGCGACATTAGCCATTCAAATTTGTGTGAACTTATCATTGGAATCGAACCGAGTGAATAGGCATGTGGTTCGAAATATCAATACAGCGATGATGTTTTGTTATTGCTTTAAATGTGAAAACTGCGTTCACGATGACAACTCAAAATTAGAGTTTTCGATACTGATACCCTAAGCCCATGAACTTAGTGCTACAGATAACACAACTAAAGCTACTCATTAGTATTGATTACGAACTTTTCTCTGTGGCCTTCATGCCAAACAAATAAAGTTAACAATCATGCTAATTTATTATATAATTAGAGACCATGTAATCACTCATTGAAGATACTCACTCACCGTTTACTCTGAATGACTTCCAACATAAAGATTACTAGTACATACGTCATTACATATTACATTAATGAGCCACCAATAACGCCAAAACATATTATATCCCGCAATTCACAATCGTATCCAATAATAATCAACGAAATCAACGAATGCACAACTATGATACAATCTCAAGTAACCTTTGTACTACCTGACCTCAGGAGATTAAGATCTCCAGCTTTGAATACCAACCGAACGGTTTGCATTAAGGTTTCTTTCAGTAAGACCCATCACCCTTTTACTCTCAGGCTTTGTATAACTATCACGCGTTCTTCTGGGGTTGACTTCAGCTGCGATTCCCCCTGCTCCCAGATTATTGTCTTCTTCCTCTTCCTCTAAAATCGTCGGTGGATGTCGCCCCATAAGAGCAGAATGCCGTAGCGAGGTCTCCGACTCAATTGGCATCGACGATATATACCTCAGCTGTGTTGCATTGCTGCTGAACGTCTCAAACAATCGGTCGTCATTGTATGCAACAATATCTGCCGGTGTAAGCTCTTTAGTGTCGACAGCTTCACGCTTAATCACGCCATTCTGTGTCGCGTAAGTCAACGGTACCTCTCTCCTTCGTGGGGTAGTTAATGATGACAATTTCTTCTCGACATCCCTGTCCTTCTCTGAATCTGCAAACTTCTCTACTTTTTGTCCATTCATAGCGACGGTTGCCTTCTTCGACTTCACCACGCCGCCATCTTCCAACAGTTGCGTTTCAGCCACAGATACTCTCTGTGACTGTGATATTCCAAGGATAAACTGCAGCACCTTAGAAGCCACTCCAAAACAAAGTCCGATAACTATTCCGATACTGATTGAAGTGAAAAAGAAAAAATATAGCGGTCCGAACGCATTTAGCAATGGCTGGGGGAACAAGACAGCTTTAACAAGTTTATAGAAGAAGCGGAATATCGTCGGAACCGGCCAGAATATCAGCCGAATAAAGTAAACAAGAATTCGAACCGGGATAAGAACCGGAGCTCTGCAGACTGCCCACAGAACGCCGATTACAGACATACTGGCCCCCTGGTAACTGTTATGCAATATCATGTGCAATTCATATGGAGCAATAATCTCATGAGTGTCGACAATGATGAGGCATATGGGGGAGAGAGTTGCATGAATCTATCTTCGAAGTGTTTACTGGTTACTTGACCGGAGGGGACATCCAGAATACGTGAACGTGGGGCCTGTCTCGTGGATCAGTGATCAATGACCAAAGTGGGGCGAGTTCGTTGTGTGCAGTTTGTGGTGAGGTTGACAGTGCGAAGTGAGTTTGTTAGTGCGATGAGCTCAGCGCCGTAGCAGCTGAGCCTATGCGCGAGAAGGTTAGGGTTATGCATCGTAATAAGCAACAAAAGTTCGGTGCAGACTGTAGTTAGTTAGAGATGGGTAAACTAAAGTCAACTTAACTTACAGTGCTAAGTTCAGTTAAGTTTAAGTCGAGACTACGGGAAAATTTAAGTCGACTTAACTAAATTTTGAGTTAAGACAACTTGAGTTCACATTCCTTAGAAGTTAATCAAATAAAATGCAATATTAATTCATAAATTATAAGATTTATTATTAACTAATTCTAAATTATAATACTTTAAGTATTCAAACAAAATGAAATAAATAATAATAAAGATTCAGCTTTCTTATTTACAATACCAACAATTCAGCAACTCAAGATCATTGCTGCCGTTTCTTCTGTATCTGACTCCTCAACCTCCTCTGACATACCATCATTAGCTTCTCTTGACCAATCCCAACTCTTCAGGCACATGCATGCCTCAATGGTCTTATCACCCAAGCGGGTCCTGCGAACTGTAATAAGATTGCCACTTCCAGAAAAAGCTCTTTCCGAGGGCACGGTGGACCCAGGGACAGCCAAAAGATCTCGCGCCATTCGTCGTTATGCTTACTCTTAAAATAAGCAAGTGGATCGCTGTCCGATCTCTCGGTGGACTGTTGGAACCACTTGGTCACCTCATCAAATACTTCATCTTCCGCAGAGTCTTCATGATCCGGCCTCTCCAAATCAATGGTAACCATGAAAACATTCCTCTTGAGCGGTACGGTGCAAGACACCACGTCGGAGGGGTAATGTTCGTCTAGATATTTCCTAAATTCCCCCTTAATTCGTTGCTTCTCATGGGCATCCGCGACAAATCGGAGTCTAAATCTAGGATCGACAGCCATTGCCAATTCTGCCAACTTATTAGTTTGTTTCATGCTAACATGCCTCTGATGTAAGTCGTCCATGAGCTTTGAACCAACTGCATGAACCCACTCTTTAGGCAAGTCTTCAAAGTCATTCTCCAAATTAGTCTTCCCACCATGATCGAGCATCTTCAAAAATCGCATCGAGCCATTTTCAAGTTTCTCTTCAAGGTCTCAACCGTCTCCTTGTTGATCGCCCTGGCCCTCAACTCCTTCTTCGATTTCCGAACCTTCTCGACTTTTATGGCTCGCAGACATTCGTTATATGTCCAACGAGCCGCCGCAAACCAATTATGAAGGATGGTCTTTTCCTGTGCCGTCGGATAGAGTCTGAACTTCTTTACCCTCAGGCCAGGCTCCTGCGTGGATTGGGGCGTCACTTCCGGTATCGCCGACAACCAGTCATCACCTCGGCAGTGGAAGACCACCGGAGGCAAGCGCTCCCAGCCGAGACCAATCGGCTCCGAAGCCCACTCGACGGCCTGAAGGGTCCAGCTGGCAGCCATAGCTTCCGGCTGATCTGCGCCGTGGTATTGTCCCAGAACGGTTTGGGACGTTACCCGGCTATCACGGCCCCCCACAAGTTGCAGATCTGAAACGCAGTAAGACCAGATAAATGCCAGTACGCCGTCCTCACACCGATAATTATTTTGCCAATCACTTTCGTTTTGCTCGTGGTCTTAATAGAACTGGAAAATGGGAAACTCGACTTCCCAGGAGCGGCCGCCTGAGGTACCCCCGACAGAGGAGCAGTCGACGACTGGGTCAGAAGTGACCAGCCCGCAGGACACGTCGTCAGTCTATATCACGCACAACCACGTCAACGAATCGGGGACAAATTTCAAATCCCAAGACATTCAGGTAGATAAGAGGGCCAAGTCAATAAAATCAATAGTGGAAGCTTTGAGTTCTGAATCGCTCGATTCACAACCGAACGCGCAGCATCGAGAGAACGCCGGGGATGAGGCGATAAATTCAGAAGCTGTTGCGGAGCACGCGGAGAGCGTCGTGGACGATGTTCAATTGCACCGACTTAAGCTAGGTGAAAATGTTGAATCAACGACCGACAAACCGGCAGAGGAGGCAGCCACAACAGGAAAACCAGTTTCGAAAATGCTTTCTGGGGAGGAGATCGATATATCGTATGGCGAACCAAGCGGTAAATGCTCCTTCTGCGATATTCCTGAAACTTATCCAACAACTAACTGGTGGATTAACAGATCAAACTGTTCCAACCCTTATTAGCTGGGTTCACGGTGGAAAAAAGGTCTATGTCACTGGCACATTCACTGGATGGAGAAAAATGATTAAACTGACCCGGAAGTATGTGTTGTTCAAGGCAGACGCCAGCATTGTGTTTACTAACTGATATAGTGGAAATGAATTTTCAACAGTAGTCAACTTACCGCCTGGTACTCACCGGATACGATTTGTTGTCGACAATGAGCTACGTTGTTCAGATGCGCTACCGACCGCTACTGATTCGATGGGAAATCTTGTTAACTACATAGAAGTTAGCTCTCTGGACCTTCCATCCTTGGAGCGCGAGAGCCAATTGGAGGAAGAAAAGTTCGAAGACACAATTTCAATACCACCACTGGAATATACCAGTGAAATTCCAGATATTTTCACGAATCCGGAAGCAACTGAAAGATATATATCGGAAGATTACTCTGCACCGCCATATCTTCCACCTCATCTCGAAACTGTCATTCTCAATACAAATTCTACGGAAAAGGATGACAGTAGCGTCTTGCCTATTCCGAATCATGTGGTTTTAAACCATCTTGCGACTACCTCTATTAAGCACAATGTTCTCGCCGTAGCTAGCGTAAGCAGATATGCTAGAAAATATGGTATGAGTTGAAACTACTTTAGAAATTCGCGGATGTGACGCTGACTGGTGATAGTTACACAAATACTCTATGCACCGCTTTGATTCACATTGTTCATACTGTCATAAGACGTTTCTCTGATTGGTTGGCATAAGGAGTCCTTGTTTTACTGTTCGTGATATTTGTTATTTAAATTAATTTCGTGGATCATGTACTAGGTGTATATTAATTGATGCTCTACCATTGTCCATTTATGTGTTCTAAATTACAAGTTGCCATACTGTTCAAAACACCGCTGACTAGTTCTTGCCTCGCTTCGAGGGCCTGGTAGAAAACTCCTTTCGTCTCTTCTTGTCCTTAATCTTCCACCCTCGGACTTTCTTCATAGCTGCTTCTAATATACGCTTCTCAGACAGTCGGACTTCGATAGCGTTCCGCAGGTTAAGGTTAAGGTCCGGAGGCGTCTCAAGAATCAAATTTTCGTCCGTCACAATGTCCGTCTTGTACTGGGCCAATCTCTTTTTGATAATTGCAGTCCAGAGCTCGCGCTGTTCCTCTGATTTGAGTTCCTTGCGAGTGATACTTTGAACCGCGTCGTGGCCCTGCTTCCTCAAACTTCTAAAGGCTGTCGGGTTCAACATGAGAATGTAAGTAAGAAGGAGAGCCGAAGTCGGAATTGCTGAGGAAGAGATTGCGATTTGAATATAGCTGTAAACAGATCAGCCCCAATCGCAATATCTCAAACTGTCAGTACTTACTCATCAAGGAGTTCTTCATCCTCCTCTTGGTCGACTTCGATCATGAAATCTATCTACACAACGGTTACCCAATTACAGTACAGCTACAGAGAAGCGAGGTGGACGTACCCTCTTTTTCAGATGAGTCTCGGATAACCTGTGAACAGTGCTGTCAATTACTAGCTGAGTTTCGACTTCGACAACGTCATTTTTCGTCTTGCCATATCGAACATATCCATAACGACGGAGAAGATCAGCGTTTGGCAGGTCGCCGTATGTGTTGTATATTTGACTACCTTCAGGAATAAACTTGGTGGCTCTCATTTCTAATTTTTCTTTCGAGTAGAATAACTTAGCCTAAATTGGAAATTAGCCGCGCTAAATTGTCTGTCGAGTCATAAATAAGGCGTACATTGCACAGATCAGAGTCTCCATTCAGCATATCCGCCAGTGGAACCATTGCCTTCAAAAATTTCTGATCGTCGTCGTTGTCCTCCTCTTCTTCAACTTCAATAACGCCTTCATCATTTTCATTCAGAGTGTCGATTTCATCTTCATTCTCGGCTTCTGCTGCCACCTCTTCGTCGTCAGAATCAGATTCCTCGACCGCCGGAAGCTCCTCGACAAGGTTTTGCTCTTCTTCATTCCCATCTCCATCCAATTCGTTCTCGCCAGACTGACCCTCTCGTTCAATGTCAAAGCTGTAAGACAGAATGAGCGATCCCATTCTATGATATGCATCTATTGAGTGATCAATTTTTCCAAAAACATCCGTGTGCTTCCTAACAATCGGCAGGACAACATCTCTGTAGGTAGCCTCCGCATCGTCTTTTCCCAGTTGGGTCAACACCGTGGTTCCACTCAATTCCTCTAGATCAGATTTTGACCAAAACATAGGCGTTGTGAATTTTTTGGGCAGTACGTCAAAATACGGCTTCCACCGTGAATCAGGCTTATTCTCCGACATCATCGTAAAAATCATTCCTATCCAACGATCTAATTCCAAAATCTCGGGTATTTTCTCGGCAATCCCGGAATTCTCTATACTTAGCGTGACAGACCGCGGGATTGAAAAAAGGAGCTCGCCCTCGTTGATATCCGCGCTCGCGATCACGCCGCGACCTTGTTGCTGCGCCCGAAGGTCGCGGAGACTGATTTTGCTGGTTATCCGGACACCTGACTGCGCTCGCAACCAGTCCATGAAGGCATCGGACTGAATGTCAAATTCCGTATCTAGTGTCATTTCGCTGTCTTCCTGATAACCTCTGTAATACGGTGCCGTACGGTGAGCCTGGCCGATTTCAAGCAACAAATTTTTAGAAGTCCCAAGCCGAATGTTTAAAGTTTGGATGTCTCGTCAGTGACGAGCCGTTTTAACGTCTTTCAAAGGTGGCAGGCACACTTACACCACTCCCCCATTTCAATCCATCATCCCTTATTGCAATCTACAGAACAACGGAATATTATCAGAATGGGGCGAGCCGAAGTTGGAACACCGAAGTATATTGCCAATAAAATGAAGGCTAAGGGCCTTCAACGGCTACGTTGGTATTGTCAAGGTACATTTTGCCCCCGATTGCTCGACTTTGGGCTGAACAGTAAAGTGAACGTTGTACTAATATTTAATAGTGTGCGAAAAACAATGTCGAGATGAAAACGGTTTCCGTTGCCACACACAATCCGAGAGCCATGTCCGTCAAATGCTCATCATCGGTGAAAATCCACAGAGGAAGATTACAGAATACTCCGAGCAGTTCAAGCGGGATTTCGTTTCACTGCTCAAATCGAGTCACGGTGAAAAGAAGATCAATTTCAATAAATTCTATCAGGAGTATATTTCCGATCGAAATCATATTCACATGAATGCGACTCGATGGGTGTCTTTGTCAGAATTTGTGAAGTATTTGGGGGATCAAGGGATTTGTAAGATTGAAATTGATCCCGGCAAGGAAGGCGGCTATACGATTGCGTATATTGATAATTCGCCAGAATCTATCAGGCGACGTGACCTCGCTAATAAGCGGGAGAGGGGCGATAAGGACGACTTGGAGCGAGAACAGAAACAACTGGAAAGGCAGGTCAAGAAGGCGAAAATGGAGAGCGAAGAGCTAAAAAAGCTTAAAACGAAGGAAGGTGAGAGCGACGAAAATAAGTCAGAGTCGGAAGATGCCAAGTACACTAAGGAACTTCAGCGCGACGGAACGCAACCAATCAAGCTTGCGCTTAGTTTCGGCAAAAAGCCGGCAGCGACGGCCACCGCGATACCAAAGCGGTTGAAGTTAAAATAAACAATTTCTATGCTTGGTGAAAGTGATACATGTATTTTTAATTCGTTGGTCTTGTAATTGGTGTCGCTGGCTTTTGCATTTACGAGGTTTCGGTTGTACATAAATAGATACATATAATTATTGCAATTACTGTGACAAACTGAGCATAGTACTTTTAAATTATACATTGCATAACGAATAGCATATCAAGCTCATCTAGCCATATATCTAATCTAAGTTGCAATAAACCTAATTCACAGTCTTCTCAACCATGTAGATATTGTACTTCTCCTTCAAGATCTCCCTCAAAGGATCGCAGATCTCCGAGCTAAGAGGGGCAACGACACCAGTCTGCTTGTAAAATCCGTCCAGGATGAGCGATGCGGCAAGACCGCAAGGAGTACCAACGAGTTTGGCCATGGAGGAGTACCCCTTAGGGTCGCCGTAGTCGACCAGAGTGGAAGTACGAGTCTCCGTTGAGCCGTCAGCCCACTCGATGCCGAACTTGTGCTGCAACATGACAAGGTCACGCTCACCCTCCTCGTACTGCATGAGCTCCTCCAAAGTCGCGCAAAAAGTGTCTAACGCGTTGCCTCTTGGTTTGATAGGGGTCTCGCTGAAAAGACCCAACCAGCGGAAACCGTTGATGATTCTAGCCCGCTCCTCTTCACTGGAGAACGATGCCTTCACATCGATCGCAGCCAAAAGATCAGCATCGTTGCTGGACTTGGCGCCAATGAGCTTGGCGAATGCTTCGTTCCAGGGAATGGCTTCCTTCAAATATTCGACCGGAGTTTCATCCAAGAATCCGAGGTCGACAAGGACAAGGACGAAGTCGGTGAAACCCTGGTAGCGGAGGGTCCCACGAATAACGGTCTGAGCCTCCGGAATGTTGTAGAGCTCCTTATAGACCGTAGAATCTCGGTTACCATAAGCAAGGAAAGCATAGCCGGGATAGATGAAATAAGGCTTAGCGGACTTCATGAGGTCTTTTCCAGGAATTTCTACGACCTAATCCATATGTTAATGACATATCTAAGGGACTGAATCACAATCTATACCTTGCCATCCTGCCAGAAGCGAGCATTGTTGCGGAGAGCGAGAAGGACTCCCCGGGAAGACCAAGAGAATTTGTATCCCAGTGGGTTGTCCGAGGCCTCGGGCGCAGGGAGACCACCGCAGTATGAGAGGAAGCTGACAATCTTACCGCCTTTAGCGTGAACCTCCTCGATGGCCTTCACAGCGTAGAGATGGTCAATACCAGGGTCCAAGCCAATCTCGTTGAAGACAAGGATTCCAGCCTTCTTGGCACTGCCACGGTCCTCAGCATGTAGTTCTGATAGAGAATAATAAAACAACGTACTCTTCCTCCAAAGCCTTTATAGCAGGGGAAACATAGCTAGTCGTCAAGACATTCTTCTTGCCCTTGATAGCAGACTTGACCACGAGAGCATGGTAAATGTAAGGAATCAAGCTACGGCACTGTAAGCAAAATGTCGCGAATAGATATCGTAAGTCTCACGCACCTAATAGCAAGGTCGTGCTCAGCGACGACAGCGTCAAGAGCAGGCTCATCGGTGACATCAAGAGAAATTGCCCTGGTGTTTGGGGCATCACCAGCCAACTCTTTAGCCTTCTCAAGAGTACGGCATGCTATACCAACAGTTAGGCTCAAAATACAGCTACCACTCGCAAAGAGAGTAATCTATCTTTCACTGAGACACAACAGCAAGCTAATTGCATATACATACCGACAGTGACTTCGGTGTTGGGTCTTGCCGCCAGAATATCGACCGTAGGCTTTGCGACGAAACCAGAGCCTAGAAGAAGTACTTTTCTGTTTACAAACGACCAATTAGCAACCTAGTAGAGACTCCAATAGCTAATTAATGATACCAACACGGGAAACCTTACTGCGTCATTTTAATAAGCGATTGTGTGAACCGGAAAAATATAGGTCCGTGGAGAACTTTTCGTGTTTAGTTAGCCAACCCTAAGCCAAATACGGAGCCCAAGCGCTCTGTCTAAACGCAGGAAGTCAGCTTTATCAAATCACAGACTACTTCGGGCGAACCAAGTAATCGAGGCCGACCCATATGGAACTACTTTTCGGACATTTACATTATATTTGTGATCATTTACAAAAGTACGTCGCGACATTCGCTTAGAATGCTTCTGTCTCCGAATCAGATCGATCGGAGAAAACATATACATCAATACACTCTACATGTTTACTAAAGACTACATTCTACTTCACTTTGCTACCGAATAAGAATATATATAACCATCGATAGAAAATAATATTAATTAATTATTCAAAAAGAAAGAAGTTCAATTTTGGGGTCAAACGCCTCTAGAATCCCACACTCCGATAAATGGCGACATACAAAACTTATTTTCAAAAGAACTTTCACTTGCGTGTGCGAGGAATGCCTCCGAAAATCTCCCGAGTGCCCATTTAACGTCAATAACCTTTAACGAAACCACCGCTATTATACAAGATTAACCAACTCTAACAACCCCGACCTCAGATCTAAATCTTAAGCAGCACTCTCCCGCTTTGTGAACTTCAACTTGCAGTTATCCTGAGGGAATATGGTAGCAAACACCTTAATCTCCTCCGAGTCGGGAGTTACCTCATGAGTCCAGTCCATCAACAGCGCAGCCTTACCAATCATACAAATGAAATTCATAACCGCATATGTCTGTCCCAAGCACACGTGAGGTCCGGTGCCGAAGACAAGCCAGTTCTTGGAAGCCTTGTTGGCCAAACTACTGTCACCAACCCATCGATCAGGGTTGAATGTCTCCGGCTCAGGATAGACCTCAGGATCGTGGAGGGCAGGGTACAGGGTAGGAATAACCATAGATCCCTTGGGAACTGTATAGTCAGGAGAGATGGGATAATCCTTCTTAACCAAGTATGGAACCATAATGACAGGAGGTCTGTATCGGAGCGCCTCTTTGACAACCATGTGAGTGTAGGTCATCTTATCTACCATGTCAACGCTGAGTCTCCTGTTGACATCGTAGTCACGGACGCGCAACTGCTCTTCACGAACCTTAGCGAACACATCTGGCCGGTCAGCAAGGATCTGGAAAAGCCAGGTTGTTGCACTGGAGCTAGCATCTTGGGAGGCGAACAAGAAAGTGAATATAGTCTCGGAAATCTCCTTGTCAGTGAAGACACGGATGGTGACACCAGACGTGCCATCGTCCTTCTTAACGTTGTCACGAGCCGCAAACATCTCCTTGATCCAGGCGTCCATGGTGCAAGTAACATCACCGCCGTCCTCCATGGCCTTGCGAGACATAGCAGCGCACTGCTGAAATATATCAAGGGTCATATCAGCAGCTTTCTTGCCGTACCAGGCCTTGGTGAATGGAAGGATGATAGGAAAGTTAACAAGCTCAAGAGCCTCAGTGATACGGTAGTAGTTATCTGCGATAACCTTGACCTGCTCCTCGCTAATATAATGACCGCAGAAAGTACGGCACGCGACAGCGCAGTTGATTTCGCGGAAAATGTGCATGAAAGGAACATGGCCTGGCTTCGACATCTCGAGAAAAATATTAAAATAGTTGTCGTAAATATCCTCCTGACCGGGGAGGTAAACTGACAACGCCTTGCGAGTGAAGAGTCCGTTCAGACCCCTGCGGTAATCAACGTGGGCCTTGCCATCCAAGAAAACCCAGTTCGTAGGTCTGAGAAGCTTGATAGCCACATCAACGACGCAGGGCTTTACATAGGCAGGAGAGTTTAGAATCTTACGAGCAAGATCACGTGTCGACGCGATGACAACAAACCTGCACAAGGAATAGACAGTCAGCATCTCGTCCAAATACAAAGACATACGTAATCTTAATTGCAGGAGAAAGACATACTTATGAAACACGGAAACGCAGCTCAAAGGACCGCTGGCCCACTTAGCCTTATAGCCCTCGAACTTGGGATTCACAGACTCCAAGAAAGGACCAATAATAGGGTAAATCTTGAACCGGGGCCCGGCAATACCGCCCTTCTTCGTGACATAGGAAACTATCCTCGATGTTAACAATACTAATCCCGGAGAAATAAAACAAGATAACGTCGAGCAGCAGAAGACTAAGGGCGCGTACTTTGGTCGTAGATTGTAATAAACAAGAGGAATCCAACAAGGATTTTCCAGAGTGAAACGCCGGTAAGAATGCTGGTGTAAACTGAGCCTAGACTAGACGATAAAACAGCCTTGTCGAAGAAGACAGCCTCTGTGGTGACGTTTTCGAGAGCCATCGTGGTTGACGACGAAAATGAGGTACAGAAGCTGGCGAGGACTCTGGTGACGGCGGGAAGGAACAGTTCGGGAAATGCACAATTTTATTTGCGCGGCAGAACAGCGATCGTAAGACCGAAGATGTGCCGGCCGGGTAAGTTAGGAGCCCGACTGTCACAACTCTCGTGTTCGGGTCCCAATTTTTGGGCTAGCCTGAATACGGCTAGCGACTTCGATTTTCTCTCCCGATTTTTAATCTAAATATTGCCGCCAGGTGCAGCCGAGCGATGAAGCCGCTCGTACTCGGATGCTATCGGACCCCCGTCTAAGCCCAGTTGGGATCAGTGAAATCAAACGGGACTCCCGAATCATGTGAGATGACTCCGAGGCAGCAACGCATTTGGTAAGCAAGCATTCAGACGGAGGTGTACAAGCGGCATCCCATATAATAGCAGCGCTCCCATAAAAAGCTCCCTGATGAAAAAAACCTTGAACCTTTTCCATGCCCATGGACTTCTTGCAACCTCAGATATTACAGAGTGCGATCTTGCGTGTACGCCATCGGGGCACGGGGGACGACTCATCACTTAATCTTGAGATGGCGTCGAATTCATATAAAAAATATAAATGGTGATGCGTAGTTACGGTGCAGACACCGCCGTATCGTATCTAGGGTAGGGCCCCGCTAAGCCCGCGGTGACCTCGGCTTATCTAATTTCGGGGGGACGGAGGGGTCAAACCCTAAGTCGACTGCAAACAACCTGCAGGTTTAGCGCGTCACGAACCACGAGAACCTTGCAGTATGGTGCGGGACAGCAAGAACCAACCACAGTGTGGTCGAAAGTGCCAAATTTTGAACAGCCCTAACCCTTACGTAAATGCACAATGCATTGCTTATAAAAGCCATATAGCAAGCATCAGATGGCTCTTAATACTTTATATGGTCATCCGGAATAGACTCTAGCTAATGACAATACTACTACTATACAACTGATGCTAATGTACAAACTCATTCTAGTTCCAATGACTCGGAGACTCCGGTAGTCTTCGATGTGATTTATTTTTTTTACTACGAAAGCCGCAGATGACCCTCAAGCCACGAGAGTAGCACTCTCTGTAACGCCATGCCTTCCGCGCATAGCCACGAACATTCTGAACCCGAATACTGCTCTTTGGAATCCGTTGCTGCAGCGAACGGAAAGAATAGTCGTATTCAGCCCTGGCGGCTCTTTTGGCCCACCCCAGATCCGTGACAGAATTCTCGATAGCGTCAACAGCTTTATCCAGAATATCCACATCAAAAACGAAAGGCTCCTCGCCATTGGAGACACGGTACACCTTCTTAACTGCTTCCGGTTTCAATCCGCGATGTCCTAATGGTAATCAGCATCGTGTCTGAATGCGAGCGTGCTTACACGAGGACTGTGTACCAAAGTAGCCCGTGATCAGCTTATTGCCCTTGGGAGCTCGCTGCCTATATTTGCGTTTCTGCGTGCGCTTGGAATCTCCGCCATATGTGCGTGACAAATGAGCTCCTGCTCCTTCAAAATACTTCAGAGAGGATAATGCATTACTTAATGAATTTGGCGGCGGGGCAGTAACTGCGTCGTCGAAACTGACGCAATTGAAATCGTCGGTGAAGTTATCATCATCATCCGCTGCTTTCTGATATCGCATCGCAAAGATATTCGCCCCGGCGATTTGCCTCTTCGATTTTGCTGGCATTGCAACTGTTGCTGAGAGAAGACTGTAAATGGCTCTCTGTGAATAACAATTTAATCAATGTTGTTGCCTTCGACGCGTCGGCGCGTCAGCGCGTCCGGCTATAAACTAACGTAAACTTCGCGTGCATTATGGCATAACTGCGTAATGTTAAATTTTATGCATCACGTGACGCGAGCCAAATTTTGCCGGTCTCATAGTAAAAGTACCCTCACAAAATTGAGTAAATCTAGGCAGGTTTTCATTTTCATTTAGAAAAAATAGTAACATTGTTTTATTAATGGTAAATCTATCGATTGATTTTTTTTAAGAGGATATCGATGGGATGGTGTGTTGTGATGGTCCTGGAAGTGGAGTGATAAAAGTGGTCGGTTCTTGCTGTCCCGCACCATACCACGTAATAAACCGGGTAATTAATCAATTAATTACAACTTAATCGTCAATTTACAATACAAATCGAAGAAAACTACAGAATAAGAACAATACGCAATACCATAACTGAATCATACAAATCTCAATGTCACATACACCAACCATCAAGTTAAATCTTATACACCATGTCTCCCGACACCATAATCTGATTCTTTTCCTGCATACGATTTAGAGCTGCCATTAACTCCTGCTCTGAGAACAAGTCCTCCTGCTGCATTCTCTTATTAACCTCCATGATGAGTGTCTCTAACCGCACGTAGTCATCCGCAAATATCGGTGTGTTCATCAGTTGACCGAGAATTCGGCTGAATTGCTGTAACCTCGAAGGAGAAACACCTGTACCTGGCTGCTGTCCGGCCATGCTACTACTTCCCTCGCCTGTATCCGCAACTCCCATTGCCTCAACCGCTTCAGCCAACACCTGGAAGCTATCTCTAGTCTGTGGATCTTCATCGTATAGTGAGTCCCGATCTAGCTCATCAATCGTCCTCGAGTGACTAATTGATCTTGCATTCGTACGAGCCGCTCTCATCGCTTGTTGACGAGGAGTCAATTGGCTAGCCGACGACGGCGTGCGTGAATATGAAGACAGATCTTCTGCATCTTCATCATAGACATCGTCATCGGATTCGCTCTCGCTGCTATCGTGGTCATCTTCCAGCCGGCGTCTCTTCTTGCGCTCTGGTCTGACAACCTCCTTGAACAGTGCGAACCGCAATATGTGCTCAGCAACCTTGGCATCCTTGGTCTCAACGCGCATTGAAAGTCGAGACTTGGCATGAGCTGTCGCAAGACGAATGAGAGTCTCAAGGGTACGCGCTGTAATCGGCGAAGTTTTGCGCTGATTTGCACTCAGCTCGTCGTTTCGAAGTCCTGCATATGTAGCGACAATATAATCCGCTGCATGTTTCGAGAGAACAGGCTTGATACGGGTCTTCGCATAGTGAACATACTTCTTAATAAAAGGAATGCTCAGAACCTCAATCTTCTTGGTACCGTTAATCTTCGTCTTCGTAGTAACACCTGCATGCAACAACGAGTCATATTTCTCGTAGACCTTGTGCTCGTCCGCGTCATCTCCAACACCACCAGCGACCTCAATATCCTCATCGTCCTCAACGTCATCATGCGCATGCCGTGAACTTGATCCATCGCCAACCTGTAGACTCTGGCCGGTATCCTCTCGCACTGGGACGCCTTCCTCCATGCCAGGCTTGATATATCGATGCATACGTAAAACATGCTCCGAAATCGCTCGATCTCGAGAGTCGTTGATCTCATCTGTAACAACAAACAACAAGTCGAAACGAGACAAAAGTGAATCAGGCAGAGCAATATTTCGGTGCGGGTCCTTGTGAGTGTCATACTGTCCAAACACTGGGTTCGCAGCCGCAATGACGGAGCATCGCGCATTAAGCGAAGTGTGAATACCGGCTTTGGCGATGGTAACAGTCTGTTGCTCCATAACTTCGTGAATAGCGACACGATCGACGTCGCTCATCTTATCGAATTCATCGATACAAACAACACCGCGGTCAGCAAGAACCATAGCACCTGCCTCTAATCTTCGTTCCCCAGTTTCGCGGTCAGATGTAACCGCGGCTGTAAGACCGACACCGGACGATCCGCGACCAGTAGTAGCGATAGCGAGAGGTGCCGTGTTGAGAACGAACCGTAGGAGCTGAGACTTTGCAGTGGAAGGATCACCGACCATCAATATATTGATATCACCACGAATGTGAGTGCCATTATCCAGGTTTTTCTCCATACCGCCTAGTAGCATGAGTAGAATGGCCTTTTTGATATAATCATGACCGTATATCGAAGGAGCAAGTGACTGTGATAGAAGCTCGAAGACGTTGCGCTTCTTTGCAACACGGTTGATGTTGCGGATGTCAATGTCGGAGATACGAGCACGAGCGACTCCCCCGTTAGCCTTGGATGACAGCAAAACGATATTGTTGGCAAGAATAACTGTTCGGAATTGTGCGGAGCCAGTGTCCTTCGATGCGGACCTGCTACCCATGGACTTATACATGCCGACAAGTTGAATTCTGTCGCCAGGCTTGACCGAATCAACAAGGTCGTCATCAAGAATAACATCAATGCTTCGCGGTAGCTGTCCGGCAGGAGCACGCTCAGGCATTTCCTGGATGGACATAGTTTGGTGGTCACGATAGGTAGAATAACCATATTCTGTTATAAGAGGACGACCTTCGGGGTCTTCAGTGGGATAGACCGAGCCAATAATTGGCATCGTGGTAGCCATAGCCTGGTCACGGTATTCACGAGCGTGAAAAACCTTGGTTTCCTCACAATAATGCACAGATCGGACAATTTTAGGACGAACGAGCGAGCATCGAGTGACGATACCTTCAAGGCTGACGAGCTTTCCAACATGGCGTGCTGAAATTGTCCGTGGGTTCACCGCATGGTCGCCGAAACTGCCTCGAAAGGCGACGTAAAAGGCATCAGACTCATTAGTGCTATGGCGCGACTTGTCCCGAACGGCCATCACGACCTCCTTCAATCCACGGTCTACCGCAGGTAGATAATCCGAAGGCTCGTTCAAGATTCTAGTAAATCTTAGCGATCCATCGTTTTCCATAAGCATCACCGCAAAACGTACCCATTCCAAAATTCACGATCAAAGTCCCGCATTTCATCAATACTGACGATTAGACGACGTTCATTGCGCGCTAGCATCAGACGAATATGGTCTCTGTAGTTTGTAGCAATATTCTCATCGTCGAGAAAATCCATGAATTTGCGGACGCGATCATTTTGTACGGCGTCATTGAGAAGTGCGAAGTCCTGCTCCTGAGTAGCCATTTCAGCAGGATTTCAATGAAACTGGCTACTGATGAAGAAATATCAAATGCAGGCCGAAACACTTCAGAGTAAATAGATACAAAAGGATGCTAGGGCAATCGGCCGGTGAGAATTGGGGCGATGAGATGAGATGAGCGTCTCTGGGAAGAAGGCTGCGAGATGGAATGGCATACATGGTGGCCAGGGATGAGAATTAGTGCACGAACGCGACGCGTAAAAACGCGTAAAACTAAATGGACGCTAACGCGCTCCTTATTACGAATTCATTTGCGGCTTAGCGTTCAACCTTAAACCATCCTGCGACGCTAACTACAGGCCATACAGGTAGTGACTCGTCACAACAAAGGAAACAGAGGATGCAACGAATTTTCTGGAGTTGTATGTCATATATGCTGATATCGTGTTGTTGTTAACTGAAAGTAGTACCAGAGATAATCAGATATTACGCTAACGTAAGTCACAAGCGAGCGGTTCACACAAGTGAACGGTTCACTTTCCAGGACTTTCGAACAAAAACTTCAACTACAGAACCACAACGCTACAAATCACTTAAAACTACTCCGATCGTCTTGTTGAGACGTTTCTATTACAATTTGGCATGTGCGCGCGTCGTGATGTGGAACTGAACCGTTCACTTGTGTGAGCCGCTCGCTTGTGACCTACGTTATCTTATTTCATTAAATCGTGTCGAGCGGCTGACATTAGTCTTAGGGTTTGGTACAGTATGCTTTAATTAATTGGATTTTAAGCCATACTCGCACTATGTTGTGGAAATGTGTTCACTATATCTGGCCAAATCTATTCTAGCTTAACACGTTCCATGGATATATTTATAGGCGCCAAGTAGCTTATGCGATATTGTATTTCAATATGGTGCGGAAAACGGAAGATATCTCACCAGATGCGTGGAATATCGAGCAGGAGACTGCTCTTTTCAAAGCAATATGCCGGTACAAGCCAGTCGGTAAGTAACTCTGTGACGTTTGATCTATCCTGAACCCTGATGGAAAAAAATGTCATAGGCGTACTAATTTCATTGTCAAATAGGAGTAAATAAGCATTTTCTGATAATTTGCATATGTCAAATGGTCAATAATGCAAATATTCAAGGGCCGTATCTTACCATGAAGTGTATTTGGGACAAATTAGCGACATTGTATAATCTTGAAGGATTAGATGAGCTTGTCAGTAACTTGCGGATATGGTATTGGTATATGGCTTCTAATATTTTACAGGAGGATGGATCCGAGGAATCAGCTTCGCAGTCACCAGAAGATATCCCGTCGTCCCCACCAGCAAGGGTAACGAGACATCAGAAAGCAGAGCTCGAAGCAGTGTTGAAAGAAGGGAGAGAAGCAGACCCGATCAGCTCGATCATTCCTTCGGAGATGAGAGAGGAGTTTTCCTTGCCATGGGATATGTACGGCGACTTGATGCTCGAACATGCCAGAGCGAATGACAGTCAGGCGACGAGCCCCGCTCAATTGTCAACCACCGCCGGCGGGGCAATTCCCCGGGGTACGAAACGAGGACGTGAATCAAGCGTCGAGGATGATCTGGATAGTGCTGAGATGGATTCAGAGCCAGAGGAGGAAGAGGAATCGGATAAAGAGTTGTCGGAAGAAGAAGTCGTGCCTCGGTCAAGAACACGACGTGGTCGTGTTGTGGACAAGCCTTCCGGAAGCGCTCGTAGTCGGCGAGGAAGAGGTAGAGCAGGGAGACGAGGAGGTGCTGGCGGGCGAGCCACAAGGCAGCATGACGAAGAACCAGCGGCGGCTGGAGAAGAGGACGAGGAAGAAGAAGACAATGACGAAGACAAGGAGAGTGAGGAGGAACAACAAGAGGAAGGATCGGAGACAAGCGACAAGGATGAAGAGGAACAGCCCCGTCGGCCAGGTTTCACCCGCGGTAGAAGAGGTCGACGTGGAAGAGGTGCCGCTGCTATCAGTTCTCGTGGTGGGCCCCGTCGAAGCTCACGGCAAACAAAGAAGTAATTTGCTTGTTGCGGGTTCAATGTATGATACATATCTGTATGTTATAGAAGTGTACGATATTTAGGAAGGGATCGAATGAGCTAGATCACTACGGTACCTACATGGTCCTGTGCCTAGAATTCAAAAATCACGACTTTTCCGTGAGTGTCCGCAGCCATGTCATCAGCTGCTCTCTACGAAATTGGAATAATCCTCGATGGAAATCACGTATTTTCCTCACGTAAAATGTACAAATCGCAATTCAACTAGATTCCTTAAATAAACAGCAAGTAAGCATATGCTACCAAATAAAAGGAACTGTAGCAAACTTTTACGCGGATTTCCCGTTGATTCCAAGAAGCTCAACTTCGAACTGTCGCAAATATTAGAACATTTCGTCCCTTCACGGCCAGACGACAAAAACTCACAATCAAGGTAGCATTTGGAGGAATCAGGCCAGGGAAGCCACGCGATCCATAAGCGTAGTCACTATTATTCGTTAGAAAACAAAAAAGAAGCGGCCGAGGAGTCCTGTCGGAACATACCCAGTGATGGTGAGTCTAGCCTTCTCACCAAGGCTGAGCTGCGGAACACCCTCGTCCCATCCACGAATGACGCGTCCAACACCGATCTGTGTATCAAATGGCTTGCCTACAGATACTTTAGTCATTGTCCCTATGACGCAATCGAAAAACATGCGGACGCTTCGACGAAGCCACAAATTCATCGTCGACATCTATAATGCGGCAAAGATAAGACATACCTCTGTCTCTAGAACTGTCGAACTTCTTTCCATTCTCAAGAGTGCCGACGTAGTGCATGGAGACTGTGTCGCCGACCTTAGGGAAGTCTACTCCGTTGCCTATACGTAAGAGAATTAGATGCCCGAATTTGGCAGTTTTGTGCAGCAGAAACCCTTATCAAAGCTTACCAGGAGCGATTGAAGTAATAGTAACGCCCATTTTTGATGCAGTTGATGAGAATGATCGGATGATAGATCTAAACAGTAGATGTGATGACACAAATGTTTTAGCGTTCACGGTTCACATCCTGTCAAGGTACTGGGTTAGGGTGAGTTTGAAACAAACGGTTACTATGTACTACCAGACACAAAGTAATCATACTTAATTCTTCTATAGTTATAAGGAAATACTGGTGAAATGACCGCTGTGTCGAATATCACACACCAGTACAAGAAACAAACTAATCGCGGATGAATTTCCACAAGTAGCAATCCTGACAGCTCATAGGTTTCGAACATTCTGCGGTCCTATCATATTCCTCAATAATTTCAATGAACTTCACTATCCGATGATAGACCAAAGACATTTCAAAACCCTTATCAGCAACCGTATCATATACACACTCCAATCCCGAGTGACATTGACTTTCCATTGCATATCCCCCGATAGCGCAAGCCGACAGTGGCCCATTACAAGTACCCATAAATACAGGATCAGCCGTATTTCCAAAGTGCCAGATGTACTTCTCGCTATCTGGATGTAACCATGTCGGAAGATGCAGTCGCGACGCAGCTAACTTCTCGCCTGGCGCTCCGAAGACGAGAGCCGGCAGACCATGCGTTTGAGCGATAAGACTGCTCAATGATGCACCTAAAGAATGACCTGTAAGCCAAATACTAGAGGTTGGATATAACTCTGCAACGTCATGAAACACCCTCAGGGATGCCTCATAGTATTTGTCTTTGGATCTAAGTTCTCTTGCAAGACATGTTTGCGAGCAGGTATATGTATCGTTTAAATAGCAGTCGCACACGGTAGTCCATTTATAGCTTACTCTACCACAGCAGCACGAGAATAACAGGTTATCCTACATGACGTTAGTTCCAAGTTGCAGCATAGATATGACTGAAAACCGTGACATTAATCTTATCGTTTTGGTAAGTATCAGTTCGATCCTTCGAAAGAATCGTAGTGGTGCCCTTCAGCGCGATGACGACGACTGAACCTGTCGTCTCTACAAACACATGACCACGAACACCGTCAAGCTCCCAGCCAATTCCTAAAGACTGTGCCCAGTTAATCACTACCGTTGCGAAACAGAAAATTGTGGCTCGTATACTCTATTCCATGGTGCGTCAACTTCAACCCAGTCATCCGATGACTCGTCTGCTGCGTATGCACTTGCTGCCATTCTTGCAAAAGATAGTACGCTCTGCTTGTCAGTGACGTCCGGAATCTGTCGCAAGTGCCTATTTCCGGTGTAATTTCCTTCTGAGACCTGTTCCACATCACCCAGATTACAGACATCAATAGAATTGACTGTGAATGATGACATCCTTGAAAACAATGGTACCGAAAAATTTTGAACAAAGGATGACCATCTAGCACCCTTGTCCCTATGCAAAACTTGAGTTGTAGTGAAGGGAGCGAATATCTCATCCGTTAGGTAGAAAACAAGTCGAGAATCCCGGGCTGTGCCATTCCTCTGCCTAATCTCGTTGATCTTACCGTGTGGAAATAGACTCGACTCAGCCCCACGGAACCAAACCACAATTGAAATGTAGCAGAGAATATAAGCCTGTTCCCAGAAAACAAACATTTCCGAAGATATAACAGAGATAATGGCAGAGATCGCTGTTGGCGCGACTGGTACATCTCCAGTTAGGCCGACAACCAAAACATGCCAGGTTGACGTGCGGCGTTATTCAAACCGGGGCACGCGTCGGCGACAAGGGCGGAAAAGCCGGGTAAACCACTTTACAACAACTTGTCGAATTTTTCTTTTGGATAACTAACAAAATCGAAGCAAATTAAGCAAACGACACATTTTGGCAGCCATTGCTTATTATTTCCAGGGTCATTGGAAGATTAAGCTTTATCCACGATCGTCGCGTACCGGTGAGAGTAAGCTGCACGCCTAGTCGCATCTGAAGGATTCCTATATACCTTCACCATGCCGAAGAAACCCAGTTCGCCGCTGCGATCACTAGCGAGAGGGGTAAATAGTTTTACTTTTACATTTGCGATGACTCCATTTTTTTGCCAATAATGGCTAATCAATAACTACAGCTTCTAAGAGCGTCGTGGCATAAGCAAAACCTATACAATATCTTCAAGAAGGAGGCATATCGACGAAGTGCCTCTCTATATCAACAGAAATGGGAGTCTAAAAGAGAAACAAGAGCATACCATGGCGAGCATATGACAGAAAATAATTGGCTGGGCATCTTCCAGAAGAATCTCGTCGGAGCGGAGACATTACACGACAAAGATGACAAGTCAGGCGAGCGAGAGCCACTACCAGTTGGATTACAATTATATGCTCCCGTAGAACGGAGGTTGGACATGGCAATGTTTCGAGCAATGTTTGCCGGCAGTCCAAGGCAAGCACGAGAATTCATTTCATCAGGAAAAGTAAAGGTGAACGGATCAAAGGTCTGTATATTCAGCGAGGTGTTTATCACTCATTGAGATGATCCTAACTCAGTGTGTAGGTGAAGCATGGATTTTACCCACTTCGGCCTGGCGATGTGTTTTCTGTGGAACCCGAGTGTGTCCTTACAGCGGTCGGAAGAGAAAAGCCGTCCGACGGGTTATCGAAAGCTATTGACGCGAAGCAACTTGAAGCCTTTAAGAAGTTTAAAGAAAGTTGCCGAGAAGACCCGAGGAATATGTTTGAACAGAAATTTATGCCAACTAGTGTGGATGGGCCATACGATCCCGATCGGTTGTATGAGAAAGTCCGAGCTATGACTGTTGAGAATTTGACGAATAAGATCCACGATCTCTCCTTGGATGGAGTTTCTGCAGAAGAGCTTACCGCGCGGGGAAAAGAGGAAGCTGAACAGTATCATGATGAGTTCCAAGCGAATGGGAATGTGGCGGCTGATGATCCAAGTATCAGTCAGCTGGCTACTCAGTTTTTCAGACTCGATAATAGTGGCTCGAATCCGAGCCCAGAAGCCGACGAATTACTGAAGAAAATTGTCGAACGACGAGTCGACATCCAGCACGCGGAATTGCAGGAGCTTGTTAGGCTATTCAGAGGCGCAGCGAGCGTCTACGACCCCCGATGGTACTATGCTTATCTGGAGGAATACTGCGGTTCAGAACTACCATGGCAGGACGGCGCGTATGGTTTACAAGATCGTTCAAAGCCTTATTTCACTCCATGGACGCCGCGAACTTTCTTGGCGCCTTTCGCCATCGTTCCATCGCATCTTGAGATTTCATACAAGACATGCCACGCCGTTTATCTCCGAGACCCCATTACCCGAAGAGGCCACTCAGAGGTCATTTCACCGTTGCCTCTATATATGCACGAAAATGCATACCTGTTCTACGTGCGAGACAGACAGTAAACTATGTGTGTGGAGTGTTAGTAGGTGTTGTAATACTTGATCATGCATATTTTATATCAAGCATATTGATGTGCATGACCGAACTATATCAAATGTATATTGCTGTACAATACATTGACATTCATCTTGGTACATGCATTTATCTTTTGACTTGTGTACATGAAACTTTCATCAAAATCTGCGGACATTGTAAAGGATAACATTTGGAACAAATAGACAAAATTGTGACATTCTTTATGACTATGCTAACACAAGCGCTTAACCAACGTGCTCAACAACGGTACTGACCAGTTTTCCATTCGAAATCCGGTGTAGCAACTGTTCCGGGACCGGCTGCTCCTTGAAATCACCATCCTCAGCATCGTCAGGCACGTTCACGTTCAAACCGGACGACTTCGAACTGTAAATTTCGACTTCCATGGATTCTTTACTCAAGTAAATCTGACCATTGTCACACTGGTCAATAGAAATAGTTGGCAGTTTTCCAGTTACTTGAAGTGCAAAGTTGACTGACTTGATAACATCGACGGCAGAAACCAAGCTCTCGACCAACAATCCCGTGGAGTTACATTCGTTCATAGTTACGGTGTTGAACTTTCCTTGAATCTTGACGGTAGAGTTCTTGCAACGGTGAATGAAAACACCATGGTTAATTTCTGCTTCGACAATAATCTCTGGATTATTTTCATAGTTTTCCTTAAGCCATGAAAAGAAGGGTCAGCGCAAGATCAGGGTGGCTTCCGAGAAGTTGAGACATACCACAATCCACTTAGTACCCTCCAATTCTATCCTTGGAGGCTTCTTCTGCTTCAGACTCTGAGGTTTCGACGGCAATGCTGGAATGGAAGATCTCGCCGAGGGTACAGAATCTTGACCTCTGAGTGATGGGTTCTTATGCGTCATTTGACTCTTGTCCACCTTTTTCAAACCCGAAGTAATAGCCTCTCCCTTATTGATCTCAGCGAAGACGGCACCCAGTCCGCCACTAGGAGCCGCTGGCTCCGATGGAACCTGGAAGACAGAAG
>JAJLTN010000245.1:0-28970 GCA_030568215.1 Lipomyces kockii
AATAATCCAAAAATGAAGCTATTTATATTTTTAGGGGAGTGTATGTGATTGTGTTGGCGTAATAAAATTTCGTTGTGATAGTAGGTACAAGTTTCGGGACTAAACTGCAGGCACCATACTTGTCAGCACACGCGTACCGGCATCGACGATCTGCATTCTGCAATCGCGTCGACAAAGAATGTGAAATGTTCCGCCTGAGCCGCACATATTTAACATCCCCTTGCATCATTCGCACTTCCGTTACGTCTATTACGTGACTGTGTGTTTTTTTCTACTGCGTCCTTCGTTACTTCGAGGTCGTGTGTACTATCAGTTACTTCTTTCATTTCATTTCTTTCTTTTTAATGTGGATAGCAGTGTTAGTTGAGTTAAAACCGCACAATCTTTAATTTAAGTACCTACAAGGCTTACCGTAGTCCTAAATTGCGAAGAATTAATCCAGTTTTTTCAAATCTCGAATACAAACCGCGAAGCCCATAGCTAACTCATTCGGACATTGCGATATAATATATCCTCGCGGAACTCTTAGCGTTCCCGACTACAATACTGTGAACCTTGGACCTGACATTAAATACTCCACATCGATATTTCCTAATTAGGAAATTATCCGACTTATCCGCCAATTTTCCGCCAAATTATCCGCTCATCCGTCCCAGCCCTACCTTCAGTTGCTACACTTACCAAGGAGGATGACAAGGTGCCATTTTTAGATGGCACCTCTACACAGAGCGGTTTCTCCGAGATGCCGCACGATTAGTATCCCGCGGAGGAACAAACTAATATTATATCGAATGGCGGCACAATAAAATGCAATATGCATTACACTTACGACTGCTTGCTTCCTATAGGATTCCACAACTGCAGTCCTTCCGGAGACCATATTTTGCACAAGCCGACCGGTCATCTCTACCTGACTGTCCATTCGTTGATCTATTGATTCATGCAACTCTCCGAATAGGCGCCGGAACTCTAGCACTGCATCAGCCAAAGTGATATCACTCAGGCTTGAATAAGTATTAACTATAGCTATAATGCATGAATCAGGTGATCTCGCAGAGATTCTGCTCATTTTTTTACAAAGCCGGACATAGTAAGCAGCAGATTTAGTAACGTCGTCTACCGTTACCCCATGCCTAGCACCTGCGACCATACCGCATCAGTCGTGTACGACACTATACATACTAGTTAAGGTTGCTTCTACCATATTTTTAAATACTAGCGCCCTGTCCACGTCGTCCTTGGTAGGCGGATCTGACGGCGGAGGAAGTGGTGGCAGTCCTGGGATGCTCACCGTTGGCTGGATTAGGGGCTCATTATTTTGTGTTGTCATAAATCGTATTGATAGATATCTACAAGACGATCGTGATGTCCGGGAACAACGAAGGACAAGTAGGTTAGAACCGGCTTATTCTTTCATGATTCCTGTTCGTCATGAGTTGCAGGATAATAATTGTGCGGCATCACAAAATAACCGACCTGGCGTCGAGGTGCCGTTCCTAGATGGCACAATCCCATCCTCCAAGGTTAGTAACTTCGTTGCCAGATCTGATGCCATCTAGGAGCTTCCCCCATTAAAGACTGTTGAATATAATTAAGGTTTCACTTAGTCCGCGTTTAACACCACCACTTTGTGTTGTTTCATTCACCAAAGTCTTGTAGCTACCACTTGCGTTGTTCTACTTTGGTGTTCAGGGTAAGCGGTTATGTGATATTTAAGGGCAACAGCAAACCCGCCGGTTACCACAGCAATCGAAATAATACAAGAAATATATAAGCTTAACAAAAACAATTGCTGATATACACGTTTATAATTAGACTTAGCAGTTATGGCGACGCGCACAACACAAGAGAGAGAGATGGAGTAAGTCGTCCGTGTCTCAGGCAAGACGGTTAACCAGCTGGCCCACCGCGTCGTGGTGTCGGATAGGATATCTCTTTTGATGGTCACTGCCGGCTGTACTTCTTAGACGCGCCCGGAACGATGGGCAAGTGGTCTTCCCCCGTCACGCAAATAATGGCGTCCTTCGGAATGGCACTTTTGGCAGGCTCGACATCTGTAGTACTATGATCCCAAATGCTGACGTAGACAATTAACACCCTTGTCATCTTGCCACAATGCCTCCCTTTGAAGATGACAACTCGCTGTAATCGCCTCGACTACAGAGCCCTCAACGATGGCAGTGATGACGAAGCAGCACCCCAAGACCGAGTCCACCCTGATATTTACTATACTGCTCTTGTCCTAGATCCTCAGTAAATGGCAATCTGATCTTGGAGGAACTAAGAGAGGATAATTCTGGTGGACTGATTCCACAAGCCATACGCCAGAATCTGCATCAACAGTAACCATTGGCTGTTGTGGGGCCGCGGTTGCCAATTGCAGCTTGACAAGCTTCTGCCGCAGACAGAATCGACGACAGTGATGTCGGAGTCTGACTGATGCTGGAAAGGCTGCAGCCACGAGATCAGACTAGTAGCCTATCTCAGATATTGACATGTACTTTGACAATCCTGCCTGTCCATATGTGTGTTTTATGTTCGCTGCGTTCTGTGCGTTGTGGCTTGTGGTTTGTGTTTGCTGTACTATAATGATTGCGGACTAAAGTGGTCGTGCTGTTCTGTGCAGGAAGACGCAAAGTAGACCAGTCACGGATGACCTATAGTTCTGCTTTTCCACGAGCGAACCGTCCTGTTAATCCAACCTATGGTTGGGTTATGATGGGCCAGCTGGTGCTGCAACCGAGAGACACAGACTCAGAGCCCCAAGCTCAGATTCAACGAAGCAAAGCACAAAGAGGACATCTGTAATCCAACCTGACTCTAATTTTGCAGCTCAGTATCCCCAGACTTAGAATTCCCGGAAGATTGTGCGATTTGAGTCTCGCAGAGATTCAAGAAATAATTAATTGACCTGAACCCGCTCAATGTCTAGAGACTTCATACAATACACAGGAATATCGACTATTTATTTAACGCTGCCGAATGTTATTGGTTTAGTTTCGTCAAGGGCGATTAATGGACGGCAATGCTTAAGTCCTGCAATTGACGACGGACCCAACATATTAATAGTCTATTTTGGTGTGGTTGAGCGGACCAAACAGCGCCAAGTAATAACCAACAGTTTGTTGCAGAACAAATAACACAATATCCAATGGGCTCTACCTTTCCCACGAAGAGCTCTTAGACTACGGGGACTCTGAGTATCTAGACCTCCCACGTCTTATGATACATTTGGTCCGTAATAGCGAGCTACTGCATGGTGCAGCCGCGACGACGGTAAACTAGCTCGCTCCAATAGGCTCACCGAAACAAGTCTGGCCTCGTAGAAACAAGGATCCGATTTGAGTAGTAAGTCTTTGCCGAGAAACTAAATAAAGGACTACCGCTCTCAGAGAATGAGGGATAGCCTTATTTATTCAGACCTTAAGTGCTGTTGAAATCTCTTCTGCTGTTCGACTTGCAAATCTAAGAATCCCAGATGGGACCGTAGGCACATATGCCTCGTGCTCTCATGCCGTATACGACTTTTCTCGTGGTTGGCGGATTTGAAACAATAAAGACTGCCTCTGCCTCTGCCTCTTTCTGTTTAACGAGTTTGAATGTTTCAAGGACCATATCTGGGCGAGTGCCTTTCTTGGCGTTGATCACAACGGCGTCGGGATCGACACGATACACTTCGTTGACAATTGCCTCGCCATAGGTAGCAAGAGGATCACGTGTGGACCATAGCATGCGACACGGTATTTCATACGCGCTGAGGAGAGATAGGCACGGTCCAATGCCGGAACCGGTCGCGACCACAACTACCCGTTTAAATATGGTTGCGATCCGTAACACACCGTAGATGGGTGCTCCGCGTACCCAGACCCGAACGGGCTTCTCTGCGATCTGCTTGGAAGTCCAGTCACCAGCCTTAGAAACTATGAGAGAGAAACCTTATTTGCAGGTTCAGGAATCGTGGCGAGCGCATGCCACTCGAGAACTGGACTGGTCGAGATCCTAATCCCTTGGCACAGAGCGAAAGACGCATAGTCAAAACGCCGTTTACGGAGGGATCCGCAATCAGCTAGCGCCTCACGAAGCGTGGCGCCGATCGCGACTCCGTCTGTCAATGAACAATCCGAATCTAGCCAAAAGAATGAGACAAAGCCCGTAGGAAATACCACGGGGCCTACAGTCAAGAGAAAGGCGGTCGACGAGTCAACAGGTGGCATTGGTGAAAACACCGACCCCGGCAGCCATCCGGTCAGCGACCAGGCAGAAGACCACAGCAAACGAGTTAAATTGGACGACGAGACGGAATCCCCTGTGTTGACTGAGATAACAAAAACGATTACAGACTCGGAGGTTCTTTCTACTTACAACAAGGCATTCACGCTTCTGAAAGAAAATACGCCAGAGCAGCGATTAGATGTTCAACTGCCCTATGACAAGTTTTTGCAATTGGACGAGGCCTTTTCTGAACTAAAGTCAGCAGAAGGCATTTCCGACTATCAGAGGTACGTTCGGCTATCACTGTTATCAGACAATGACTAATGCATTTGATATTATAGGTACCCCTCTTGGGCGTACAATAGCTTCACTAAAACAGTGACTGTGGTGGCTTGCCCCAGTAGCATCCATGAAGGAGCAGCCCGCTGGATCGACCAAAAGATCGTTAGATACGTTGAATACTATCTCTCTACGCGCAGTCCGGATACACTGCCTCATATTCTCCAGTGGATCTACCACTCAATCTTTCGGTCGCGGTGACTACAGCAGGAGCAGGAAGGAGCCAGATGGAGGATTCATCTATATGCCTACGGGCGGTACTGGTAAACTGATGATTTGCCATTGAAGTTGGGGCAAATGAGACCTATGGCAAGCTTCTTGAGGACAAAGATATGTGGATCATTGGCAAAGGCGTCAACGTGGTCATATCATTTGCTTTGAAGAGTCTCCACGATTCAGAAATCCTGATACGCGATACACGGATATCGCGAGTGTGATAGCAGAGCTGGAAGCAATGGCACAGAGCCTCGCTGAAACCGTCGAGACGAACATCGCACTAGGCTACTATGGTCCACTTGAGTACAGGCATCACACGTGGGTTGGGGGCTGAACAGAGCTTTCGTTGAAGTCTGGCGACAAGATTCACATGATACATTTGTGAGTGATATCATCCGATTGATCCGGTAGAGAATAAGTCTGCTCACATACAGGCTGGTTTTAGGAACTGATTCAAGATGGATTATGACGACCTCCCTGTCACGCTTAACTTTAAAATAAGCGATTTCTATCCGCAAGATGCATGGCAAACTGCCAACATCGAGGATGATATTATCCCTTTTGACAGTCTTACCTTTCTCAACTCGGTAATGACTCGCATGGGATTAGTTGCCCAAGACAGGCTCGAGCTATACCTCCACGAGAAATTGTGGTTACATTAAGAGGGGTCTTTCCAACTGCAAATAAACATTTCTACCTTCAGAGGACAACTCGTAGAGTGCTCTGCAAGCCAATAATTTGCCTGCCCTTGTATTACACAGCATCCAAAGACGCGTCACTATGATTTCGTTTATCATATTAACGTTTCATATCATTAACACTGACTCCACTTCTACCTCAAGTCGAGTTTCCGAACTCAAGTTACCCCGCCGTTGGGCCGGCAGAAACGGAGGCATGGGTACTTTGTGATAATATGTGAAAAATTAAATGAATTTTGCGAAGACAACCCTAATTTCTTTTGCTCTTCGTGACTAGAAACACATTCCATGACAAAAATTAATGGGTACCGTCAGACCTAAAACGTGATTACTTGTCTGAAGTGCTTACATTGGAAATTGAATTAAAAACAAGTGAAATTAACTTGAATAATTCATTCACAGGATACATCGTAAAAGATAGAATGACCGGGGAGGAACGATGTCCCGGAGGAGACATTGTTATGCAATCGCAAAGTTAGGACCATTTTGTTCTTCCTTCGAGCTCTTGGTCGTGCCACTGTGCTCTTTTCTCTGCAAGGCACTCTGCCGGCTTGAAATCGAAGCTGATTATTTTCGAGAATACACGGATACTAATCTGCACAGTTGATTCCTACACTCGCTCTCCTCTTGCAAAAAACAACTTCAGCTCTATCTTCATCCCGCGCGGTCGAATCACGATCGGCTCCTCCAGCAGAGCGTGGTCAAAGTTACCACCCACTCCCGCTGCCGCAAACATCTGATTCACGGTCTCCTTCGTAAACCCGGAATGCCTAACTGTCTTCATCATATCCGCTCCGGCAAGCTTATGAAAGTCCTCAGATTGGCCAGAGTCTTCGTCGTGGGGATGGTGCCGCGACTGATTATCGATCACAAAGAGGACGCCGCGTTTTTTTAATCTCTCGGCCAATCGTGTGAGCGCGTACGTAGGGTCATCCATGTGATGCAGAGCCATGCCGACAACTATCAAATCGAAGTTGAAATACCGGGGGTCGGCGAAATGGTCCGCGGGAGCGTTATCCCTATCAGTCAAGTTCCCTAGTAGCGCGGACATTCTTGCGCCGGAGTAACCTAGAGCGTCAGCGTGGGCATTGTATTTGGCAACCATCTCCTCAGAGATGTCGACGCCTATTAGCTCTGTTACGTAAGGGGCCAGAGCCTAGTGCTCATTAGGTCTGTAAGAGAGAAAGATAGGGAAGTTTGAAGAGCATAATTACCCGTGATATCACTCCCGTGCCACATGCATAGTCTAGAACTTTGACAGGGCCATTCCAATCAACTCCGATCCAGCCCCGCCGGGCTTGGACAGCCTCTGTCAGGGACGTTAGACCCTCTTCCAGGTCTTTATCGTATGTGGAGGCGATTTGGCTGAGATCGAGCGTCAGCACAGGGTTCAATAATTTGGTAGCAAGTTTTCAGCTCAATGGATATGATTTGGTCGCAACAATGTGAGAATGACGCGAGGACTTACTTGAAATGTGCCCTGTTTTCAGCTGCCAGAT
The DNA here is from genome assembly GCA_030568215.1 of Lipomyces kockii. Lineage (NCBI taxonomy): Eukaryota > Fungi > Ascomycota > Lipomycetes > Lipomycetales > Lipomycetaceae > Lipomyces > Lipomyces kockii. The sequence continues at coordinate 6,965 of JAJLTN010000245.1, forward strand.
CTGATGCCATTGTTGTAGAGTTGTCCAGTACTATGTGAATAGGTCGTGCACGACGATTGAAGATTGAGACCTGCCTACTACCCCACACAATAAAAGAAAAGAGTTATGGCGCGCGGGCAAATGACTAGAGTAAGATTTAGTATTAACTTACTAACCTAAGTTTATGCGCACCATTAACCTCTGGCCAACAGTAATTACCCTGCCTTCCTAATTAGGCTAAGTGCTGTTGTCATTTAGGCATATATACTTCCTAAAGAGGAAATCAGACATCTCGGCGCTTCGGGTCAAGGGTTGTTTTGCCGTTAAGAAAGGGTGAAGCGGACCTGTCGCCCTCTATGTTAAGTTATCTTTGCAAAATACGAATAATTACGAATCGAATACGAATAAGACCTCCTAAACCAATAGTCGAATACGAATATGACAAAGTCGAATACGAATAAGCAAAGTCTTTATTCGTGTGCAGCCCTGTCAGGGGTTCAACTGTGTGATGACCCCGGCCGGAATAAGCTGCAACGCCGACATTCACAGCTATGGTCCGCTCTGTCCCATAAGCAACCTGAAATTTGATTGTCTGAATTCCGGCATGTTGATCAACACGTCTAAGCGGGGCAATTTGTTGGCCTGGTCAACAAACTCCTTAACGGAAGGAGGGGACTCAATGTCGACTTCCCAGACTTCGACAATGCCTGGGCTGCATCTCAGTGAGGATTCGATTTCAAGCTTCGCCATGTTGCCCTTGGATGTGTTGCGGCAGCCGAACCGGACGGCAGCATGTCTCAGTCATCTACAGCTAAGTCACGGTTGACGATCTTCAACATGACCCAACCAAGACAAACCAGCCGCAACTCGCAAGCACGACAGGCACACTTGATGGGGATGGGACTTCCCTTAGAGTGTCCCCTTTGCATCGTCTAGTGACCAAGTCACTAACTTTTATTCTGTTGTCTCCAGAGGACTTACTGGGAAGCGTGCAACTTGTGGTGTCTAGGCCACTACAGTTTTAAGCAGGTAGTGACGAATAAATATAACTGTCCGCTAATGTGAGTCTAGTGGACCACTCCCCTCCGGTTGGCAGTAAGTATGCTTGCTCAGTGATCACTGACAAACAGGCGTAGACAATAAAAGGCTAAGCATAAAAGTGATTTGGGTTTAACTAGGGGAAACTCTGGAAACTTAAATGCTCGGCCCTCCGGCCCTACCGAGGGGGGAACATCTCACAGTAAACCAAAAAGTTATCTTTCTACGTCAGCAGCACGCTGCAACATCCAACAGCACAGTATCCTCTAGCTATTTAGAAGGCGTCATCATGTCTGGAGAGGGCTCGAGCGATTACTCTTACAAGAGTGCTAGAACTAACAGCCAGGTGAGTAAACGCACGCACATTCCACCGGCCTCCTTGCTTTACCATATTTCTGCTCAGTTGGGAACCTTCTGCGACGTTCACTGAAATATAATTTTGGCCGGGCCGCCAATGGTACTCGCTTATTGACGCAGTCTGATATAGGGGAACCACTACTGCGCTCGCGACTATGGGTCGAGTGCTTCGAACCAGAACTCCTACCATTATTCAAACAGGTCCGTGATTCATGAAATTACATTTATCTGCAGGCAAGACCTGAACTGATCAGACCATGATTTTGCATTACTTTTAATTTCTCTGCGTTTCCTGGTACAATGGCTAATGAAAGTTTCGGCAATGGGTCCTACTACTACAATAACCCCAACGGCAGCACCTACTATAACAATGGCAAAGGTACCTCGGCATATACTCCGCCAGGTGGCAAGAAATAGTGGGTGTAAGAAGACGGATGTACGCCTCTGTGATGGTTTGTTTGGATGTTACACAATGGCAAACTCGTTCGAATGAGTTTCTAAAATCCTCCCTACGCACTTCTTGTTGAAATAACAACTATATCTTCAATACGTATATAGTACATTATGTCAATGCTCTAAAGTTCATACTAAGGCACTCACCGCCAATATCGTGGGGAGTATACGCCCAGCACGCAAAGATTGACTAGAACAGCATCAACGGCAAAGTTGTCCAGCAAGTTGCCAAGTTGCGATAGTCTTCTTACCCGGGCCACTATGCGGTCGACAAAAAGGACGTCGGAAGACAGATATTGCGGCAGCAATACCAGTGTTCTCTCGTCCGATGTGAGAGCAACAAACAGTGGCATATTTATCAGTGGGCACTAAACGTGCGCCACAGAGCTCGGCCTTTGCCTTAGAATTCTTCGCCTGTTAGTTAAACAGATAACTTCGGGGCCGCGCTGCGCTAGTTCTTGTGCTATCGGCTGCATTGGATTGAAATGTTCCGTGAACGGCAGCGTCACGATAAGAAACCCTGAATGAGAACAGGGGTTCGTTTGATAGCCGGGTTCACCTTCTGGTTGTCCTCGGAACATGACATCAATGTCCTCTTATGGCGCATTCTGAATTATTGGCCCTGTGAGGCGGCCCCTTTCTCCAGACAATCCAAGTAGAGGTCTCCACAAGTAGATCTGAATATAAAGTGTGCAAGAGATCCTCGAAGAAGAAGGCGCGAAGTATGAACATGTTACTATATTAAACAGCAATATCTGTCAGGGAAGACCCCTGAATCGTGCGTGCATCGATGCCACCCTTATAGCCGAACTCGGTCATGTAGGCAGGCGCATCCATCATTTCAGGAGGGACGCCAAATTGTCGATGCATGGTATCAATACTTACTTCGACCAAGGCGGCCTCCTTTCCACTGGCTTTCGACCTATACGATCTCGTCGATGCTCAAGTAACTATCGTAAGCGAGCAGCTTCGTACCCGCATCCTCATCTTCAACTAAAGCCCGGACGAAGGACTCGTCGACTCTTTCGGATCTATGGTCGGGAGCCTCTCCTCTGTCTTCAGCGGCAAGACGCAGTTATACTTTCCCGTGGCGAGGGTTTAGGTCCATGACTAGCGGGACTGGCTTTCTGTCGTACGTCTCCTTGACGGCAATTTGATTCCCGATCGGTACCCTCGGATCGGTACCAATTGGTACAGGTGAGAGTAATGTGGTGGATGCTGGATGGTTATTGCTGATTGTGTGTAATGAATATTACAAGACGCTATGGACACCTACGGCTGAGAGTTATGTGTTGGAGGGGAATATTATTATGTACACTTTACACCACACACAAGTCAGAGAACGCAGAACAGATAACAGTACGAAAAAGCACAAATGCCAGGATCTCCTGATTATCTAGTGGGCCTGTGCAACCTTGGTCTTCCTTCTGATCCTTAGAACAGCAGTGTCTAAAATAGCTGCGCGGATTTTGGACTCAAACCAGCTCTGCCGAAAAAAATCTACAGGCGTGGCTAATATTTCACTACCACTGAGAATGTGGCTCGGGACACAGTCTCCGAGTACAATGTCCTTGAGATTGGGCGGAACATCCTGCTCAGAGAATCGTCCATCTCTTACGATAATCTGTATTGTTGCATATTAGCCGGGGAAGATGAATTGCAAAGTTAGTCACCTACAAATGATTGAGTCGGCTCAAGCAACATCTCTGGAGGACAATCTGCGTCCTCGTTGCGAAAAGTCTCGATGGTTACTCTCTGTAGTGTCCCAAATAGCGTCACCCCGTTCCATACTAGCGGGCCCAACGGATGTAGGCGAGACTGACGACGAAGCTCATCTCTCGATCTCTGCATGGCCGCCCTGGCTTCTTGTTTGCTTGCAAAGTACCGAGCCTTGGGCCGTTCGCCACGCTCACTCTCAGAAATATGCATTGCGATGCCCAGACGGCAATGAAGAGCGCAAACACACCATGAGATGGCGGCCCGCAGACTTTTATACGTCTGCGTCACACCAACTTCAAATGCAACCATAAGCGTCCGTTCGCCATCGGCCACGTAACTAAGGGCACCATCCCATTCCCTGATCGTGAGTCCATCGTCTCCGTCTGTGCAATTCGTGGTGTCGCTGGACTGAGTGAGGCCGTCCCGGATAGTTTCACTGATACCGCCGCGAATCATTGCATCATTACAAGCAGTCAAAAGATGACCCATTAACTCCCCCACCATGTCTGAATGCAGTGGAGTTGGAGCTGCGACGACGGTGGCAATTTTCTGCGTACTGTCATACCACAGTCGAGGGAACCTAAAGGCGTGTGTCAGCGGTGCCAGGTAGGGATTCTGTTAAAGTACATACTTGGTTCCCCCATTGTCAAGATGTTCCTGCGCATTTTCATATTCAGCCCAGGTTGCCGATACTTCGATTCTAGTGTCCGGCGATAGCGGTCGTGTCACGACACACATCAAATTGGACTGCTCCATGGGGACACGTTCGTGAACAGCTACTCTTGTCGCCGTAGTTAGTATTTCTTTGCTGACAGTGTTCTTGCTTGCCAATTTTGCTGTTAATGCAGCATTGCTGACAGTTCTTTTGCTTGCCTTCTTTGCAGGCTGGCTAGATATATATGTCTCTGCGAGTTGGCGCATGGCTTGCCGGCCACGCGCTGTTGACTCAAAATCATCAAGATCGCCAATCACGCTCATGGTTAAAGTTTGTGAAAGGACAGATGAGAAAACAGAACTCAGTAACATGGGGTATAAATCCCCAGGGATTGACAGCGTAGAGCTAGTACAATTGCGAAAATTAAACACGGACAATTATCAGTAGTCATCAAGCTGATTTGGATCCAGACTATGGGTGTGTGGACTTAGCACAAGGAATAGGAATTCCTGTTGCACGGGCGACGTCACAAACCTTATTCACTCTCCCGAGGTACAGCGGGTTAGGGCCCAATATCTCTACGCCACCCCGCTCCGATTCCCCGCTCGCGGCATCGCTCCGACCCTACCTCGCTCCTAGCTTCTTCGCTCCTTCGATTGTCCCGCGCCTTGCGCTTTCCGTCGTTTATGTTCTTAGTGGCTTTCCTAGTAGAGGGCAGTTGTCTACTAAAGGCCTTGCTTCTCCCTTGTTGTTTTATTTCTCCAGATATTCGGCGGATCTTGTTTTCTTGCACCATATCTTGTCCTGAATCCTAGTCTAGAGCTCCCGCCCGAGCTCCAAGAGACCATAGGCGATAAAGCCAAGGGTACCCAAGAACCAGGGACTCGCGTCCCAGAGATACGACGTTCAAGGCAAGAGATTCACGACTGTTCACCGATGGAGCAAGTTAGACGAACTTCTTGTATACACAGTGTCATGCGGCTACTGCTTGATTTCCGGTTAGGGTATATTTGTCCTGCTCCCAATTATTGGCGAGTCTTAAACGGCGGACAAAAATTGTGTTTCGCGGACAACCCAAACATCGAATTTTTGCCCACCAACGTTTCGGATTTTAATATGAATTTTCAGGCGACTCGACTTTGCCCTAAACACCAAAGCCCCGTTCTTACTTTTAAATATGACGCTTCCTCCCCTTAGACAGCTCCCACACTTTGCTTATGCCACAGGACCCTTCGCCGTGCATGCCAACCAAACTTGCATACTTGCAACATGAATATGTCAATTATGTCTGTTTCTAATTGACAAAACATACCAAATATCTATTAATTGCAATCATGTACAGCAATATTCATTACGCCGTCGTCAACATCATCTTCATATTCATAATATATTTCCGGTCGCGATCTGTGGGTGCAGCTCGTAGGGCAGGTCGATCTCGTTATCACGTCCGATTTCTGTTGTCTTCGATATCATAGCATTCATCAAGTGTCTTTGGCAACTCTTGGTGCTTACGGTATTAAGCCTGCTCTTGAGTCTTCGCATTGCATGTACCTTACACAGCAGATGCTCGACTATTCCTTCACCAGCTTCGAGTTCTGGAAACTCCATCTTAACGGCTTTCTGCTCAGTAGCGCTATCATCTGTCAGTATATATACCTAGGTCTCCAATCCCCAGCCCTCAATTTCGGCGTCTCCAAAGCCTTGCATAGAATATCTGACATCTCACTCTGAACAAGTGCATGGGCACAAGGGATAAAGATTCTGCCTCGTCGATAGAAAATCAATAGCTTCGGATCAGACCGCTCAATGTTGTGGGTGTGTTGTGCTTTTGGCTCAAGCCGGGATGACAACGGCATTCCATTGAGGTCATATGTGATGGGCAGTATTAGTCTAAAAGGACACTGTCCTTTCTCGCGTCTCGATGTGTGTGATAATTTTGGATTAGCTGTAAGTGTCGCTTCTCGTCGAGATTCGCGATTATGTATGTCGTGAGATGCCCTTCCAAAGAGATGGCACTCGTAATATTCTGCTCTCATATTATTTTGGTTTAGCGGCCCGATTTTTACGCGCTTGTATAAACTGGCGGCAAAGGGAAAATATATCTTGAATCTATATAATAATTTGAGTCAAGACATCTCGAAGTTCTGTAAAATATGCGTACTCTTCAAAAGTCAAAGTCAAACCCTCTGGAGGATTCAAAAGACGCTCTCTCCAGACTTCGATATCAGCTGGGACGTTTGAATTGCCTGAGCCATTACGGACGTTTTAGATTAATATAATGCGTCACGAATGGTGAATGTATTGCTAAATAGAGGAACGCGTCATAACTATTCGCAGCAAATTTGGATTGCGAATATTCGCAATATTCGCTGCAAAATTTGATGTTCCTAAATTAATTGTACCACAAAAAAGTGGGAGAGCGGTCTGCAATCTATAAAATGAGATGCTCACTGTATACAATGATTTGACTAGCACTTATGTACGCCAGCTCTGTATACGATAGTCGGGCAGTCAACTACTGCTTATATGCATCATCTAGTAGCATTAGAATCCGCGTAGTCTCAGCCTTCATGGGGTATCTCCGTACCCCAAGTACGTCCCTCCCCGCATTGAATAATCTCTCAACTGAGACCGAGGAGGCCGGTATTGCTAAGTAATCCCTGGCGGCCGCAGCCATGCGAGGGTAATCCTTTCTATGGACCCTCCACCAGTCGCATAGCCAATTCGGATCTTCCATGTCATTGGCCTCAACGCGGGCGCTGTTAAAATACCGATCAATGTCAGATAGTTGATCCTGGTCTTGAGGTTGTAGTCTCTGTAACATCCTGCTGCCAAGTTTTTGCCTCTTATGACTTTGCTCTTCTGGAGGTTGTGCGATAAGTGGTTCTGCAGTTTCAGGGTAATCATGGTGGAGGTTGTCACACAGGGCTTGTAGAATCTTCCCACTTGTGTACTCGTCGTCCAATTTATATTGAAGAAGGTCTCCTTTCACACGGGGATCCAGGATCAGTACCGTGTATTAGGCAAGTTTCTAGCTTAATTTAGCTATGTCACGTGATAAATTACGAATAACGAATAATTATTCGTATTCGCATACTTTAAACTTGCGAATAAAATTTGCGAATATTATTCGCACCGTTTGTGACTGCGAATACGAATAACGAATATTGCTGAAATCTGCGAATATTCGTATTCGCAACAGCCCTACTTGGGAAACCCAGTCTTTCTGAACTGTCTGTGAAGAATTTTGAGTACTCATACCACCTGCACCACATCTGATATTGTCCTTGTTCTGTTGGCTGTACAACGAGGCAATTGGCAATCCAAAACGCAAGAGATCCGCAACCGGTGATTGTCAGGTATTCCGTACCGCTGCGCAGCAATTTATATCCAGCTTTAGCCGCGGATGACGACAAAGAGAAGGGCAACATTGCAGCATTACCAATCGAGACAAAGAATAACTGTTTGCAATCATACATTCATGGAGCACTCGGAACTGCTTGACGTTGTGAGGCGATCGCTCTCTGGCCGGACATGCAGGTGGAGGTGTCTGCATTATTACATCGACTCAAAACCCTAAGATATCCGCAGCTATGGTATGACGGCACGAAGAATGATGCCATCGTCGTGGCTGCGCCTAGTCCACTTCAAAGCAGAATGGCAAGTGAGCTAATCAATAAAATCAGAGGAAGCGAAGCGTTCTCAAGGGATGAATGACGCGATAGCAGACGGACTCTCGCTTGAGGGCATGGGATAGTGCTCTGTTCTACACAGAAGACGATGTCGAAACGTTAATGATCGCCGTTGAGGTTGGGTTTTCGCAAACCTACGAAAGTCTGCGTGCAGCCATCTGGTGGTGTGTCTGTGCATTGCGATGTCGGCTTGGCATTGCGATAAGCATTCATGAGGAAAAACGGGTAATGCCGCTCCAGGTGCAGTCCTAAGTCTCGTGGCACGATGCCGACACCTTTGTCGCAGAAGCCAAAGAGGTATTTCGCCGCCAAATGGTCGATAGCCCATTCGGACCCCTAGTCCGGAATGAAGCGTCGTGGATGGGCAAAATCAGCAGTGTTAGAGATTCAAACATTCCGGGCCCCCGAGGAGAGTTGAAACTCTGCTCAGCCCCACGCAATGTGAAATAAGGCGGCTAACTTTCTATTGGTAATACTTAAAAGCGACGGTCAGTTTGTTGGCGGTGACGTTCCCTCTAACCTTCACGAAATTGTGCTAGGAGATTGTCGTTCTTAGTGATGTGAGGTGGAGACCAGGCCGGTAACCTTTTTTCCGGCGGGAGTGGTTCGAGAGCAATTTCGTGGTACGTTATTGCGGACCGCCATTAGACGGGGAGAACGAATGAACCGTGTACTCGAGGCCACTAAGTGAATTCTGATCTGATGTCCCACCCATTATCCTTACGCATTACATTACAGACCTACTTTATCCACACTCTGCCCCACTGTCCTGTACGGTTATCACTGTATCGCTGGTTTACTCTCGCAATCCCCAGCCTGAAACTAGAGGCGAAGTTGCACTAGTGCAACTTCTAGGCATTGCATAATACTCCTGTATTGCTTATTTAATATCTGCAAATTGTTATTTTGTATTCCTTAATGAATTACTGTCAATTCCTCTTGGGAATGAATTTCTTAGATGTGCATATATAAGCTTCTGGCTGGAATTGCAACGACTTGTTCCGCACGGATTAGCCAAGTGGCGGTTCCAGGGTAGTGGGTCAATATACAAAAGGTGGGCGACAGATGGCCACGAAAGGCGAGCTAAATGAAACTATATATATGAAACAACCTCCTAGTTTTGAAGAACAGGAGGGAAACTTCTAATTTCTTCATTGTCTCTACGACCTCAAGCAGGCGCCTCGCTGCTGGAACAACAAACTAACCAGTGTCCTCTCAGAGGAAGCTTTCGTCGGTTAAACTCTGATTGTCATGGAACCAATTGAACCTCTGGCTTACTGGGGCATATTTCAGTTGATAGAGTCAAGCAGACGGCAGACCTAACGTATGGAATGAAATTAGCAAACGCATCGACGAAACTTGTCTGTGAGACATGCGAGGAGTTGAAACAAGAAAGGGAAATAGCAAGAATTCCACCCAGTCAAGCAACAGAACCTATGGAGTTGATCTATACCGACGTGGCAGGACCAAGGGTATGACGGATCGAAATGATACCTGAGCGTCGTGGATGATGCGACAGGCGGTATATACACCATGAAAACAAAAGGAGAAACCTTCGATAGGCTTTGCAAATTCTGCAACTAGACCGCAAATGTGACGGGAAAACAGGTCAGACGAATCCGGATGGACAATGGACTCGAATTCGGAGGGAGTAAGCTCGACGTCTTTTTAAAGAAAAAACGGGATCAAGCAAGAAAAGAACTTACTGTACCCTACACTCCTGAACAGAACGGCAAGGGTGAACGCGCGCATAAGAATTGAACAATATGGCTAGAACAATGATTACGATGTCTGGGTTAACACAAGAACTATGGCTGGAAGCTCATAATATTTTCAGAATATGGATGCCGAATAGCAAAACGGTGATCAGAGCTCGGGATAGAAAGCTGAAGTAGATAAAGTCAACATTAGAACAGATGATGTTCTTGGAGGAGGCATGAATTGACACCAACTGACAAGTTCGTATATGCCTCAATAAAGCGTGGCGGCCAAGCTCTTGAACAGTTCCTGGGCATGCAGAAGCAACAATCAACGCCGTGCGTTGATCTTAGCCAACTGCAGCATCGCTTAGAAGCCTAAACCTGCAGGTAGTGTCCGCACGTCGCACAGAAGTTGTAACCTACAACCACAAACCGCCGCTCTCCGGTGCGACATTATGCCAGACCCCTTACCCATCCTGTGCGAGGACATGAACTGTTTTTGCCGTTCATATTAAATATTTCAGCCTTCCAGCCTTGGCGGGTCGAAGGAGAGCTCAGATTTTGATCTAGAAGAGTAGGAATTGGCAAGCGCAAGTTTTGGTTAGTGTGGTTCTGGTCGGAGAAGTTATCAGCTCAATATACTCTATAGGTTAGAAAACATTCGATATGCCACTTTGCTCCAGCCAAGAACTATTCGAAAATGCGTGCTGGATCTAAAGTTCTGGGTTACCAGCAGGTTCCGGTCCACACCGACCCAGTGAGACCACATGACAAGTCACTGCCGGCATTAATTACTCGCTTTCTCCTACTTCCCTTTAGCAATTGCTGACTCCCTCTCACAAACCATAATAGTGAATTGGTTGCTAGTACAGCATTCATGCAATAAAGTCGACGTACTTTACACCACGATGAGGTACTCTGACTAACATTAGAGAGGAGATATGAATATTGATCGTACGTGCATATGCGTGATGAGAGTGACTGCCTCACACTCTCACAGGCTTGCAATTTTTTTCATTCATGGAACGAGTTGTCACGTCCGAGATTCAGAAGCGCTTCAGCGAGGAGGTAAGATAATGGTTATTTGGTTACAGTACGCATGACTGTTCCTCCATAAATACCAGGCATCTTCGCTCAACGACTTGGATTACAGAGCTGGCTGGCTTATCTTACAGCCCCGACCTATTATCATGCTCAGCACTCTCGAACTCATTGCGACTTGTATAGTCATCCCATTCAGCTTCGTTATCCTACAGCACCTTCTTTTGTCCGCGACCAAAGATGAGCCACCTTTTGTCAAAGGCCCATTTCCTTTTCTTGGCTCCGCGCTGGCATATTTAAGGAACCCACAGCAATTCTTACATGGTCTGCAAAAGAAATATGGACCGATTTTCACGGTCTACATCGCTGGTCAACGGATAACTTTTCTCGCCGACCCGAAGATTGGTAACCGACAAGCCTTGAACAACAGAAGCTCCCTGTCATTCTTGCATTTTCAGCAAAAGTTTTCGCAGTCCTTCTTTGGATATACTAAATCCGTAGCCATGGACCTGGACTTCCAACAAACGCTCATACACCAAATCAACACTGTAATGAGCTCGAAGCCGTTACTCGCGGAAATCACTCAGAATATTAGGACGACGTATCTCGGTCTCATCGACAACTCGCGTTACGCGAAATGCGACGGCGAAGTTATTGATTTGTATCAATTTTGTCGATATAACATGTACTATTCGTCTGCGCAAGCATTGTTCGGTCCTGGTTTCCCATTCGAAGAGATTTACGAACCATACCTCTGCTTCGAAGATGACTTACCCAAGTTCGCGCGAGGGTACCCCCGATTTTTGAACAGCAAAGGGTACAAGGAGCAGCAAAAAGTTTTGGATGAATTAGGTTCTTTCGTCATGGATCCGTCTCGCGTTGCACAATCCTCCGCCCTCATTCGCTCCTTACATGACATCTGTATGGCCAGTACACACAAATCTCCTGCTGACATTGCAGGCTTTTTCTTTTCCGTCTTGCTGGCATCAAAATCGAACTCAGTCCCCGCCGCATTCTGGACATTGGCCAATATTGTCGCAGATGCGGGCATCAAGGCTGAGATCGAGGAGACTATTCCAAAGTATTATGTTGCTGACAAGGATGATTTCGACTGGAATGGACTGCAGAAAGTTCCGTTGATCATCTCATGCTTTAAAGAAACGCTCCGGCTCAATGGAAATGGGATTTCATCACGCCAGGTAATGGAAGATTTTACACTGCGAGTCGGGAACCTGTCCGACAACAATGCTAAAGACATGCGATTGCGCGCGGGGAGTGTTGTCTTGATACCGATGAGTATGATACATTGGAATCCGGATGTATATCCCACGCCGATGAAATGGATTGGCAGACGATTTTTGGAGGAGAATGAAGGCGTTTTCGTCCATGGCGGAGACAAATTGCATGCATACACACCGTGGGGCGGTGGTGCCTACATCGTACGTCATCCTTCTTTGCCTTGGACTTACTTACTTACGAAGCAAAAGTGTCCCGGACGACATCTCGCTTTTGAAGAAGCAGTGATACAATTAACTTACGTACTCAATCGATTCGACATCGAACCGATCGAAGACGTACCCACGTTCGTCATAGATGATCGATATGGTACGGGGGTTTTCAGACCGGCGAAGAGGTATCTTGTCAAATTTACCAGGCGCAAGACGCCGCTGGTGCACTTTGCCCAGTGATAGGCACGAGGTAGAGTTCATTTGTGTTATCGGAAGATGTTGAGCATCCATAACTGCTATTACGCCGCACAATGTACGAGCCTTGTGTTTTATTTGCGGTTTATGCAGATGTACATAACGTAACAGTACTTGTATATTGAACGCCGAGGACGAGAACGGGAGCAGATAAGCCAGGTCAACGTTCTGATTAAATTTCACAAAAGTTGAGTTGTTCCGTTGGGTAACCAATTCTCCTAAACCCAACTTTTGAAATCATTCAGCTTCAATCCAGTATCCTTAAGACCCCAACTCTCATTACACGAAGATAGTGTTTGATATCCAAGCAATGTCCAGATACCTATTGACTGTGAAAGTCTATCTAAACAATGGATCACTTGTTCTCTGATATCGTAATATCTAACGCAAAATAAATATATACGCTTTAGAAACTTATTATGACAATCAACGTCATACAGCCAGGCGTATGTCGATATCCTTTATCTGTTGTAATGCAGAATTTGCGGTCCAAGTGCATTGACAACATCAGAACCAATGTCAGTAAACGAACGCACTGCACCATCGCGCAAACTCCACATGATAGAGGAAACCACTACACGCGATCCTTCAGAAGTCTACACATGATTGATAAGCACAATCATCTTTTTCTCCAGACATCCAGACTCGCGTCATCCACACGCCAACATTCTCGACTTTAGGTTGCAACCCGCACATCTCGAAAGTCCACAACCGTGCATGAGTCAGCTGTTCCATAGAGACCTGGAGACTCCTCATCACGCGTCGCTCATGAAAGGTTCAGTGGCTTCGGCCATAGAGCAGGGAAATATGCAGAATCACGGAGCTGGATCTATCGCAGGATTCACGAGCTGCAGGAGAAAGAAGTGAGCACGTGTGACGGCAAAATCTCCATACCTGGGCCGCACCAACACACATCCTCGCTAATCGTCGACTTTCAACGAAGGTATTTTGATGGCAACGAAGTCCAGCTGTTCTTCAATTTGTATCACAGTATTGAATTCCCACTAGCTTGGTGTACGTTCGTGACTATAGTTGCATTGGCCATCAAATTGAGATATGAATTCCTCAAATGAGCGCCTTCTCTGCGATGTACACTGACGTTGTAGTATAATAACGACCAACATTGGATTTTTGATTAGGCTGAAACTGCCGTAGACCCATCAGATAGTCTAGCCGATATCTGCACATCAGGGCGACTTTAGCGATAGGAACCAAACCACATCGAACGTCGTTGATTGCGCGAACTAAGGTTTGTCCTGGCCCAGGCACGAAACAGACCGCGGGGCCACTTCGGACAGCTGAGATATCAATTTAGAGACAATCCTCAACCTACAATTTGCCCAATACTAAACAAAATGGCTGTGTAGTATAATACTATGTATATTATTTAGATCCCGTGCTGCAGATTTGAAATTATGAATGGCAACTGGAAGGGGTACAGGGTCTACCAAAAGGCACGTCGGTCATGCGACTTTTGTCCCGTAGTTAGAGGAAGCGCAAGCGCAAGCGGAAGCGGGGACTCTGACGTAGGCAGCTTTACAAGTGCAATTTAATTTCGGGCACAGTATTTCCTACTCCGGACAGCGGGCTTATAGGGTGCGGCACAGGGTCTAATTGAAATGGAGCGACGATTTCTATGATATTTTCCTGGAATTTAATTTAACTTTGCTGGATTGTTTTTGATCCACGGAGCTATCCACTGCTCGCAGGTCCCGCTGGCTCATGCGGATTGATGGTTAGAGCCGAGGCGTCTAATTGCGCCGCACTAGATGAAACTGTGGGGTAAGTGTGGGGCTAGTGTGCTGAAGTCCTGAAATGCGCTCATCACATCTCCGCCTGTCAAGCGCAAGCGCGACAGGCGGCTTTTGCTTAGCAACATCATTCAGCATTTATGGTTATGATTTAATTTATCAGATTGATTCTTGGCGACGCGAGTGGACCCCCGCAATTTTACCTAACGTCTGCTCCTAGCCTCGCATGCATCAAAACTTAACAATTTTCTATGCACGGAAGACATCGGGTATTGCCCTTTATCGGTAGCAGTTAGGTGTTGGCCAGATCACTGCCACTGTGGCTAGCTTGGATCCATAGACGAGGTGGCAAACCCTGCGAAGAGGTCTAAATGGTATTATCTTACGATTAAGCGTGTACCGGCCCAAGAGCGGGGGCTCGACATTCTGGAGATCTAGGCAAACTCAGCATCTCGCGCTAATCGTTGATCGCCTTTCGGGCGCTCGGGATTACTTCGGAGGTAAATCAGTGGGGCGGGTGGCGATGGACGCGCATTTTTACCGGTTGTCTCGATTATCTCCAAGGGGGGGAATGCCCCGAGCAACTACGCAGCTCGGGAACCGTCAGACGATCGTCTAGTCTAGCCGCATTCAGACTGGACGAGCGCCGCAGACTCTTTCCACTTTCCGTACCCTAATCAATTCTCTGCCGCACGCTATAACGAACGCAGATCATAATGCGGAGTAGAGCTTGCCTCACGAGTCAGATAATACCTAACACCATTGGGTACCATATCAGTAAGATGAAGTCTAAAGAGTGGCTTGAGCATATATTGGGCGGGCCATCCGTCAATTCTCTGTTTCGCTACGTGTCGAATTCGCTGCACTTGCTCGCGCACAATGACAATCAAGACCGATATCGCGGACGCCGAGTTTGGCCCTAACCCAAAATTCCTCGTACCGACAATCACTGATGGCCTCAATGGGGACTTCCACAACGAGCGGTTGACTAAGAACGCCAAAACTGGAGCCGAGGTGGAACAGAGTCTACCTCCTCTCCAGGCAATCAAGGTATACCCTAAAGCAATATTCTGGTCCCTGCTCGTTTCCATGTGTGTTGTCATGGAAGGCTACGACACCATTCTGATCGGAAATTTTTATGCCTACCCTAGCTTTGCTAAAAAGTACGGCACATACTTCCCAGGCGTTGGCTACCAGTTGACGGCTGCTTGGCAAGCTGGCCTGGGAAATGCATCTGGCGTCGGCGCCTTCTTCGGTGTCCTTGCGAACGGCTATCTAGTCGACTCCTTCGGACACAAGCGCGTGCTACTCGGTTCGCTCGCCACCTTGACGTGCTTCATTTTTATAACGTTCTTTGCACCGAATGTCGGAGTCTTGTGCGCCGGCGAGCTCTTGTGTGGGTTGCCTTGGGGAGTGTTTGCTAGCACTGCCCCGGCTTATGCCTCGGAGGTGTTACCGCTTTCGCTTCGTGTATATCTCACCAGCTACACTAACATGTGCTTTATCATCGGTCAACTGATTGCCGCTGGCGTACTTGAGGGCCTGGTCCACCTAAGTTCAGAGTGGTCTTATCGCATACCATTTGCATTACAATGGTTCTGGCCGGCTTTCTTATTCCCTGTTCTACTGTTCGCGCCTGAATCTCCATGGCACTTGGTCCGCAAAGGCCGACTAGAGGAGGCGGCAAAATCTCTGGCCAGACTCCAAAGTAAATCGGCCAGCATTAACCCTAGGCAGACTCTTGCCACGATTGTGCACACGAACAAGCTCGAAGAAGAGCTCGCAATCGGAACCTCCTACTGGGATTGTTTCAAGGGCTTCGAGCTACGTCGGACAGAAATCGCTTGCATCACATTCGCAGGACAAGTCCTCTCCGGGTCGAGTTTCGCATACAACTCTACCTACTTCTTCCAGCAAGTTGGCCTCTCGACTGCTCAAACGTACCAGCTCAATGTCGGCGGTACCGGCCTTGCCCTGTTTGGCACTCTCATCTCGTGGTTCCTCCTGATGCCGAACTTTGGCCGCCGGACCATCTATGTCTGGGGTATGGCCGCCATGACCGCGATCCTCTTCGCTATTGGTATTCTCAATGTTCGCACATCCTCCAGCCACGTCGCCATGGCCCAAGCCGTGCTGACTCTCGTCTGGACGTTTGTTTTCCAGCTCTCAGCCGGACAGCTAGGCTGGGCACTCCCCGCGGAGATGGGCTCAACCCGCTTGCGACAAAAGACCGTCTGTCTCGCCCGCAACGCATACTACATTATCAGCGTCGTGTCCGGCGTGCTCGAGCCGTACTTCTTAAATCCAACCCAGTGGAATCTCAAGGGTTACACGGCCTTCGTGTGGGGTGGAACCGCCCTGCTGACGTTTATATGGGCATGCTTCCGGCTGCCGGAGACCAGGGGACGGTCGTACGAAGAGATCGACATGCTTTTCGCAAAGAATATTCCCGCCCGGAAATTTAGCATGTATCAAGTCGACGCTTACGACGTGCAACAGACAGCCCAGTTGTCGGCACGTCACCCGGTCATGATGACGGTCACTGTTGAGGAGAAAGAAATGGTGGATTATGTCGAACACTTTTAGCTGCACCTAGCGCGCGAAGGCGTTGTCATCGCTTTATTAAGCGGTCGGCGGTTTTGTGAATATGACCTCCGTGTCCCTTCATTTTGCACTGCACCTGTCCTATTGGGCCTGGCAAAAGTCCGGCCAAATTCTGTAGGACACGTATCATATACAAGTCGATAAGACATTGAACTAAAACAAGGCAAATCGCGAACGCTCATTATTGCCCCGCGCACACTAGTCGTACAGTCGTTTCCTTTGTAACGCTCCGAACCAATATGAGCTGAGGTGCGGCTCAGTCTTCGGAGCAAACGTTGAGTGCTTCAATCCTCAATTAGCTGCGGCTATAATCTCTGCTTGGCGGTTGGTCGTGCTTTGAGTCGGGCGATACCTGGACTCACCATGGCGTTGTCTCAGACGCAGGACACGCAGGGCGGCGATCCAGAAATTGTCCGAACTGGTCCGTACTAATCCAGAAAGCCCTCTTTTAGTCATCATTGGGGTTTGCATCCAGAGCATGGTATCCGCGCTAAGCTGGTAGTTGGGAGCGCAAGGAATATTTGCCTCGCCTGATATTGCAGTGATACGGACTTGTGATAGGCTGATTCCTAAGGTAACTGTAATTTCGTGAAGGAGGTATGTCCTTGATTCATTTGCTCCTAACCCGCAATTCTTGAACGAACAATCGCGACGTGCGGCTCGAGTCTCGGCAATTATGACGTCAGAGAAGGGGCACCGAGGTGGCTGCCAACCTTGGCATGAGAAACGGTGCAGTTCCGAATTCAGTCACCAAACGTCTACCCATCGTCATAGGTTTCAGCATTGTCGTCCTTATAAAACCCGTAGCAATTCTGAAGCGCTTTTAGACATTTATCCACTTTTGATACCTCAGTCTTCAACTTTATTTATGAGCAGCGATCGGGGATCGACACGAAGGATTTCTAGTCACAGGGTGCGATCAAGTAGCCCAGCAGCATGCATATAGCCCACATCTGGCAACGAGAGCCGCTGAGGTCGCGTTATCTGCGGGAGCATACGCCAAGGTGCATTTATGGAAAATTCAGAATTGCTGAACACTGTGAGGTGCCTGCCCGCTTTCACTAGAGACTGAAATCGATTTACCGGCAAGCAGATCGGAGATTGTACGCGTGGTAGAGATCCTCAAAGAAGAAGGGCATCATTGGCCTTAGTGCGGCAAGGTTTCCGACATAAATTGTAAATACTCTCGACTGCAGTACGATGGTGTTCGACAAGCTCCAGTCGTTTCGCCCGTCCGCTTCATGGGGAAATGGTGTGTCAGCCGGCTTAGCCAGATTTCTCACGCAGTCGTCGAAAGCTTCGTCCCTTGGACTCCCCTAAGCTTTCAGATATTGATCGATACTTCGATACTGCCCGCGTTATATTGTATCTGACACGAAGCAGCCTAATTGGCTGTGTGACTGGTGGCGAAAAATAAAAACGAATATCCTCAAAAGGCTGTGCTGGCTGCTAGAGACTATCTCGCTATTCAAGCATCTGAAGTTTCTGTAGAGAGGATGTTCAGCTCCAGCCGAGATCTGCGTGCAATGACGACATTCCATGAAGGGAGAAACCATCAGGATGCCAATGCTCATGGACGATATCTATAAAAATATAGCGCGATGTGAATGTTAGCTTCTGAGGAATTAATCCAGTTTTTCAAATCTCAGATATGAATCTCCAACTTTATATAGATAACTAGAATGCCATTCGAACAATGCAATATAATATATCGTTGCGGAATTATCAGCATTTCGAGAATATACACTCCTAAGCTCCATTACTATGCACCATTGGGCCTGCAGGACCTTAGTCCACGCATCTCGATCTTTCCTAACTAGGAAATTATTCGATTATCCGCCTTATCCGCCAATTTGGGATCTTGGTTCGATAATCGCATCCGCGATATCCGCCATCCGCCGACAGCCCTACGTTTTTCTACTTTTTGTCTTCTTTGAGGGCTTCGATCAATCCAGAGAGCAAGAATCCAAAGACTTGCCAATACTCCCTGACTTGCAAGGGGATACTCTTCTTTATTGCTGAGACTGTCACATGAAGCATAAGCTTCTCAAAGCGCAATGGATACTGTTGAGCTTATATATTTCTTGTATTGATTCGATTTTTTGGTAACCGGCGGGTTCGCTATCGCCCTTAAATATTACACAACCGTTACTCTGAACACAAAAGTAGAACAACGCAAGTGGTAGCTATGATCGCGGACTTGGTAAATTAAACAACACGAAGTGGTAGTGTTAGATGCAGTCACGCAGACCCAGTGAAGCGTTAATTATATTCAACAGATATCATTCACGATCTGATTAAGGATATGTGCTAGACAGCTGACTGTCAGAAACATAAAATGCAGGCGGCTGCATGTGATAGATTACTGAATTTAGTTTGAGATGTAGACATGGTTTCACTCTGTGTTGCCGTGGAGAAGCTAGCACAAGTGCCTCCAATGATTTGTATGAGAGTGCCTTGCCTTAGAGTGACTCGCTCTGCAGGAGCTCATCGCCACTAGCTTTTACAGACTCGCTATCGCGGTCCGGACAAGTGACTAACAATCGGCGATTCGCTGAGTGACTATGCCTGCGTTTTTATGAAAGTGATTCTCCAGATTTGCCGGAGCGCCTCACGACAAGCGAGTCGCTCAGCCGATTTTGCGCAGTGGCGTTGGGAATTTTTGTTAAAGGGCAGCTCCCATAATCATGTTCACTCCACTCCATTCAGTCCTCGTATACACTTTATCACATCAAGTTCGGTCACGTACTAGTTACTCCAAGGTGAATTCTATGTAATTGCACCCAAAAAAGAGAGAGATAAATGGGAAGAATAAACAACGGACAGAGATGTAAATGACGGAAGGAATGGATGAGTTCCTTTCCAAATCAATCCGCAATCAGCCAACTATTTGACCGGTTGTAACATCACATCATACGGCTGTTCTTCCGTTCTATCTATCTTCGAAAAAATCGGAGAGTCAATGGATCCCTCATGCAACTTCATTTGTAAG
The DNA here is from genome assembly GCA_030568215.1 of Lipomyces kockii. Lineage (NCBI taxonomy): Eukaryota > Fungi > Ascomycota > Lipomycetes > Lipomycetales > Lipomycetaceae > Lipomyces > Lipomyces kockii. Next base: position 26,649 of record JAJLTN010000245.1, read on the forward strand.
CCATTTGCGACCAGCCCGCCACCTTTGAGCATGGCGTGAATCTCACTGGGATGAATCACGGCGAAAGCAACCATTACAAAAAACATCAATGTCGAGTCGAAACCATATTGGTATGCTTCGTGTGGCCAGATAGGCCCATTGGTACCGAGAAGATACTCGATAAGCCTGAAGATGCATCGACACATTATAACGGTGCTGGTGAGATAGAGAGTGTAAAAATGCTTTTTCCACGGTACTTTGGAAGGGATTGTGGAGAGCTTCAGGATTCGCCGGTGAAGAACTATCGCTGTCACAATGAAAAAGCCAAACGAGACTATTTGGGCGGAAAGACCGATATCGATGACGATTTTTGCGGTATTAAGGCTGGCTTGGGTTTGGGTGGAAGTGTTTCCGGTCAGCATCACGGCACCTAATGAGATTTGTTGTTAGAATTCTCTTCTTGGATGCGAGGTAACACTTATTCACCAGCAACTTGTATAACCAAGGAAAGGACATCCCCAGTAACAAAAATCCCAGTTAGCCACTTTTGTTTAATGATGGCCAGATGATTCGCCTGAAGGAGAAGTATTATCCGTCCGAACAACATGTAGATGGATGCGGCAAACCAGACGGGTGCAACGAGAATGAAAACCGTATTGATAATGTTTGGTACTCTGACCGATGTCGAATTGGGATCCTTATAGGAACTGATCGCACGACAAATAAAGCCTATGCATTCTACTACAGGATATGTCAGCAACTAAATAAAGTATAAAGCAGACGTAGGAACTCACAATAACCGCCCACGAGAAACGGAATAAACCACCATATGCGCGTACGTAGCAGCTGATAAGTATGCGCCGACGTGACCAAGATGAATAAAATACTGAAAAGGATAGCGGCACCAGAATTTGGTGCACCTGGATATCCCATTGCCACGACTTGTAGGCTGTAGCTTGATGCAAATCGAAGGTCTTTAGGAGACAAGCAAGGAAACGATTGGGCTCAAAGCTGTCAAGCGGTTCTATAAATCGACTTAGAAGGACCGGAAAAAGCATCTGATCTTAGAAAGCGGATCGCATCTTTATTTATATCCGGCCCGTAGAAGAGCCGCAATAAAAAATTTAAACTATTAACATAAAGAATGCTAGCACAGCATCCGCAGGATTACGAATGCCACGAGTACCGATGTCCACGAACTGTGTGCACTATACCCGAAAAGACAGGCCAAAGTTAAATCCAACTGCGAGTCGGAGTCCGATAGCGGCCCGGGGTCGATAGGACATCCACCCCGTGTCTAACCAACATCATTGATAGAAAATTAATGCAGTCGAGTGGCCGTAGTTAGCTGAAAAATGTGATATTTATTTGGGTTTTATATATACCAAAGCTCAGAGTGGTGCTGAATTTTAGTGCAAGTTATTATTAGTCTTCTGCCTCACTTTGGCTGACTGTTAAAGAGCAAAAAAGATACGAAAAAATTTTACGTACAAAGAATACGAAACAAATCTTAGGAAAGCCGAGAGATTTTTTATATAACCAAAAAGCACAATATTTGGGGATTTAGTGGAGATATTGTGTGTTGGATGTGGTGGACTTATGGTCGATTGCAGTGGGCCAGGGGCTATGTAGGGTTGGTCCATTGCCACAGCTTCCTTAGACCACGAGCCCCTTGTAGCCCCTTTTTCAAGCTGAAACCAACACCCGAATAAGCCTATACACCTAAATATCCTGAGTCGAACGCCTCTTTTGATACGATGTTGAAAAATAAATTTGTATCAGCGCGTGGAACATACGCGTGGCTTGTGATACGTATATTGGATTATTATGTCTCAAGAATCTTCCGTCCATGGTTGCCCCAATTGCAATCATGAGCCGTTTGACACGAAGAGCAGACTCAACAAACATATATCCGACTATCACCGAGACGCCAAGAGTTTCAATGTGAAAGTAAGGCTCCGCCGGTGATTATGTTCAATAATAGTTACCTCTGTCCAGGGCGTAATGTTGAATGTTCATCTATTAGCAACTCATGAGATTCCAGCGAATACACCTGTAGTCACTCGCGTACCTGTCTCGGCTTCAAATACGCGCGCAATATCCCTCCAGAACTGACCCTTTCGCCTTCTTACATACTCGCCTTGGTGCAGGACAAATGCCGCACAAGCTTCACCTTCAGGTCTATGTATTGGACTGTGGGTGTCTTTTCATTCTATAATTTCCTTATCTCCCTTATCTCAAAGTCGAGGGCTGAACCTCTCGTTACAACTAGCCCTAACCTTACACTTCTAACATTACAATTCACTTTCACTTTCACTTTCACACCCCCCCCCCCCCCCCCCC
>JAJLTN010000247.1:9846-27840 GCA_030568215.1 Lipomyces kockii
GCGTAGTTCTTTCTGGGTTGGTTTCATGCCGCCTCGTACCAGGGCTACACATTTATTATATATGTAGCGTTGGGCCCCGAACCACTGCCTCAGAGTTTCCTTCTGCGATGTTGTGGGAAAGAGGCGTATTTTGCGGGAGCGGATCTTGTCGCCGTCGCCGTCACCGTCGCCGCGTGCACTTTGTTGCTCTTCGGAGGTAACCAACGAAGGCAAGAAGGACTTTGGCGAGTTCGGAGCGGGCGCCCCCGTCAGTGGATGGACTTGGATTGAGAACCATGAGTCCGACTCCACGCTTCTGGAAGATCCATCAACCGAACGTCCGGAGACCAGTGGCCACTCTTGTGACAGCTCCCGCGTAACTTTTGTCCAAAACTGCTTGCGCGGACCAACTGAGTCACCCTCCAACGTCGGAGGTAATTTCCGCTTGCGGGAATCGGAGCCAGAGGTCTGGCCATTGCCTGTCGAGGAGGTTTCGGAGTTCGCTTGTTGCGGAACCATTATTGTTAGCGCACGCAGGAGAAACGTCGAAAGTAACAGAGAATGAGATGCTGGGGAAGAATGAAGAAGCAAGAAGGTCAGCAACATCAGCGACAGGCGGAGATAAATATAATCAGACAACAGGAGCAGAGGCAAGAAGTAGCCTGCAGTTTGACGGGGGAATGGATGGCGACTTGCATAGCGCGAGAATAAGCTGATTCACAGATGAGCTATAAATTCGACAGAATAATGAGTGATTTGTTTAGTATAGATTGCCTGTCCGTGCGCACGTCCGCACTTAGTCGTGTCAGTTTCGGCCACAAATCGAATGAGTAGAGTACTGATGAATCCGGTGATGTTAACCTCCACAATCGGTACTTTAGATGGGATGAGAACTAATTCATCGGAATTACATGGAAACTGGGTTCGGCGTAATAGAGTGGTTGGATCGGAGTTAGAGGATGGGGAATCAGTCGGTTCAACATTTGACAAAATAAAGTCGACCCTAAACCACAGCGACTCCGCAAGGATCTATTTTTGTCGAAGTCTAAAAGATCTTACACTGTTACATAATACATATCGAAGCCATGGAATGAGTTTGCCATGTTCACGTGTTGGAATAACGGCTCGGTCCTCGATTATAGCCACTTCCAGATCTAATCTATGTTGCTTGCATACTAAATTGATATTTATTATAATAATATAAAATAAGAAATTTCTGCTTAATACTTGTTGCACTATTCGAATCGACACAATGAATCACTGCATTTCGTTGAAGTGATCGAGTTAATGCTCATTGAAACCGTCGACTATTCCTAGCGAGATCAACGTGGAAAGTAATTTGGTCGTAGTGTTCGATTGAATAGCACTCGCTTTTCGAAGGCAGTTCACGATCACTCTTGGTGATAACCAAAGAGTCAGGTATCATATGTTCACGTGGAAGGTGACAACGCACGCGGCTCCGCTGTTGCAGAAGATCGACACGATTTCGCCTCGCATTGTTCCCACCAACACTCCTCGCCCCCCTAACCGGCATGATCGACGATCCTCGGGACAACTCGCGCGACAGCTTTTGTCGACTTGACATTGGCGGACTAACGTACTTTCAACAGTCCGCCTAGAATCTCGTTGCTGATCACTACCACTCTGATTCTGTTTCCTGTATATAATGTCGATTCCCGCAGAGCCATCTTGCGCTCTGGTATTCTACTATTCATCCACTGTTCCCGCCTCTTGTACATGATGGCCTCCGTAGAGACCTCCGCAGAGAAATCTGCTGTCACGTTCTCGCGTCCCGTCGCCGTCGGGGTCGACAAGAGCATCCGCAGCGCAGGCGTCGCTCGCAGCAATATCGCGTCCTCGACAGAACACCCTCAGGGCACCAAGCACTGGGCATCCCGACACAAGGACTACACTGTTCTTCAGCAGCACATCTTATTCTGGGATCGCGACCAGGACGGCCAAATCTACCCTGTCGATATCTACAGAGGCTTCCGCGACCTAGGCTTCAATATCATCTTCTCTATTCTCGCCGCGGTCATCGTCAGTATCGGTTTCTCCTACCCCACGCGTCTTGCACACTCGTATTTTCCTGACCCATTTTTCCGTATATACGTCGACTCGATACACAAAGCGAAACACGGATCAGACTCCGGCGTCATCGACAGCGAAGGTCGCTTCGTCCCCCAGAACTTTGAGAATCTGTTCGCAAAGTACGCCAAGGAGGACAAGTCCCGCTCATCACTCACACTCGGCGAGCTGTTCCTGCTTGTGCACGGGCAGCGTAGCGTCCTCGATCCGTTTGGATGGTGCGCGTCTATTTTGGAGTTTTTCACGACATGGCTGTTGATTCAGAAGGATAGAAAGATACAGAAAGAGGATCTGAGGAAAGTGTATGACGGGAGTTTATTCTGGGACATCAATGCAAAAAGGAGCAATGGTACCGGATGGGACAAAGGTTTTAAATTCGGTAGGAATGGCATGTGGCCCACTAAGTCGGATTGAATGTACTGAGTGCGTCTGCGTCGTTTGGTGTATGTATGCGCTTTGAATTGGTTGTTTTGAGAGTCACCAGTTATTTCAAACCTAAAAGCAGACTGGATGCGTCGATGCTACACAAAACAGCAATGTAGGAAAGGATAACACTGCCATTGATACCAGTGAATATACAACACACATTCTGATGGTGAATACCACAGCTTTACCCCTGCGTCAAAGTCATAGCGCCTGAGCTTATTGACGTTTCGGCGCGCTTTTCGTTACCACGGGCTAGTGGGATGGACAATACCGATGGCAATATGCAATAAATGAAGTACGATGGATAATGGGATTCATGATTTATGCTAAGAATAAAACTTGATTATGAATAATTGTTAAAAAGTGTCTGAGGGCATTGTATTTCTATATGATGCATCTGCATGCAATGTACGTCCTAAAATTCTAAGCGTCTTGTATCGCAAGCAAATTTTCAGAGCGAATATTCGCAGAACGCTTGCGTAACCTCAACATTGCGACCCCATGTCTCGGGACTTCCGTCTCAATAGCCCCACCAGCTTCCACTGTCCCAGTAAGCCTTCCAAATAGAAGCGGATCATTTGCCGCCAGACCTTCCTTGTACGACGTCTTCGTAGCGTTATAGTGGAATCTCGCTGCGTTCGCTCCAGCCGCGCCAGTTGTACTACCGTCAATCACACTCTGAGCCGTCGCATCGTCCATCCTGTTCGCCCATAAGTCGTACATATCCCAATCTTCCTTGATCTCCTTCGGAATACCCGTGGCAACACGGAATACATCCGCAAGAGTCGCAGTCATTGTTCTGGTGTTGTTGCCAGCGTTGAGAAGAATAACTAGCTGATCCCCACCAAACAATGGCCCAGCCCACATCTGGATCTCGCCCTGGTCAAACTCGTCCGTATCATTGACGAAATAGCGCCACCTGCGCACGACTGGCGCACCAACGGGATCCTGGCTCACGGCTAGAACGGCAGGGTTGTTGAGAATAGAAAGAGCCTTGGCATCCATAACGTTGACGTCGTTTCCCATGAGGAGAGGACTTTTCAGTGCGGCCCACATGCTAAAATGTGTCTTATATTCCTCGTCATCCATGCCCCCATTACCGACCTCAAGCATGTCGAGATCATTCCAGGCACCGGGGATACTTGTGTGGCTGATTGAGGCAGCCTTGTTCAGGATGTTCATAGCACTGCAATGGGATCCTGGGAAGGGGCAATCGTACTCATCTCCGGTGCATGGGCATCGCACGTCAGGGCGATCGAACGAGTCATAGATATCCCCACTCATACGCCAGGAATTGGCAACCGTGTGACCCCATTTCCACGGGTAGTCTTCTCCCCAGTTACAAATAGCGTAGAGAATTGGTCGGCCCGTTGCCTTAAGAGCCTCGGTCATTGCCCTGTACCTCTCCGACGTGATCTTTGGTGTACCTGACAACCCCTCATTGTAACAATTGTCGTATTTCAGATAGTCCACGTCCCACGAGGCAAAAGTCTGCGCATCCTGCTTTTCATACCCAAGACTGCCAGGATATCTTGCGCAGGTATATGTGCCTGCGTCGGAATACATGCCAAAGCGGAAGCCGAGCGAGTGAAGCTTCTCGGCGACGTATTTCATACCATGAGGAAACTTCTCTGGATCGTGCTGGAGGTTTCCCTTCTTATCACGTCCAAGGGACCAGCAGTCGTCAAGGACAATATATTCATATCCTGCATCGCGGAGACCCATAGCCGCCATTTTTTCTGCGGTTGACAGTAGAAGGTGCTCGTTCACGGAGCAGTCGAACGCATTCCAGTTGTTCTGTGATTTCGTTATCAGATAATGCCTCCACAATGAGAAAAGAAGAATTATTGTCGACTTACCCACCCCAATGCTGGTCTCACAGCTAGATCATTGATTGGGTAGACGGTTTCGACCTTCTGAGAAGCGATAAACGCTGTAACTGCTGTGAAGAGTGACGAGCGACGCATTGTGGAAGTAAGTCAAATTTCGAAAACGAAACTTGCGGGATGTTTAACTGAGAATCGCAAAACGGACAGAGATCGTCAGGAAATATACGTCCTGATATAGCCAGCGCCCCGCTCACATTGTGACCACCAGCCAAGATGCAAATCGGGCGGGGTCAGTTATATGCCCGTTAAGTCCGCATTTGAACACCGCCAAAATTACCACAAAATTAAAGCCTAACCTGCGCCTGGAAAAATATCCTTATGAGTGCGTCCGCTTGCTCATCAAAATCAATGGTTGGCCCCGATTGGTTGCTGTGGATGATGAAAGTGGTGAGGTCCCATGGGGAGAATTCAGGGGTAAGTGTGGGGACTGCGCCTTTCGCGGGCAAAATTGGCTGCTGGACCCCGCCCGCGCTTGCGCTTGATTGGTACCCGACTCTGATTTAGATGGGATAGGATACCAGATTAGATGGAATCCCACCCGCAGTGATCTCCTCATGCGGCAATATGCTGACAGCCCGCATGATCGTTTGCAGATTCTTGCGGTTACCTTGGAGAATCTAGGATTCGATTGGCGATCGCATATTTCACTATTAGGAACCGACGATGATCGGCCGGCGAATATTTGGCCGAGCGGTTGCTCTAACCGCAACCAGATGCTTGGATCGCTCTGGCAATAGGACCATTGACGCAATACTATTTTTAATCATTCGACTGAGCCCATGAAGGTCGTCCAATGCCATTATTCGAAGAAAAATCTAGATTTACCCCGCTTACCCCTTGAACTTATCCAACGCTTTGTGGCGTAACTTCGGGTCATTAGTGATCGAGCCCGCTCATAAATGATAGCTCAGCGGATCGCTAGATGCATGTTCGGCGCCATCTACAGTTCGCAGTCAAATACATCTGGACGTAATGGGAAATTAGGAGTCTTAGAGATAGATCGGCTAAGTTAGAGATTAATCGCTACCGTCGCAAAATCGTTCTGTCAGCCAAAATATGGCAGATATTCTAAAGTCTCCATACGTTTCAGCAACATTGCAGGCGACGTTTATCAGCATGGTATCTTACCTCATCGGAGAGGTAGTTTTATCTCTGAAGGATGGTAGTGTGTGTGATTGTCTCGAAGTAGACAAAAATGTGGATCGTCCCTAACAGGTGATATAGGGGTTTGTTGTCGACATCGATTACAATGCACTCGGCCGATTGATGTCGTGGGCGGCTGTCATTACTCCAGTAGGCCTCTTGTGGCAACAGGAGCTCGACAGCAGGTTTCCCTCTACTAAGCCGAAGTATGCAACAATAGGTAGTGGGTCATCGGCGACCGAAGGAGATAGCCCTTCGCCGGCGGAAGTATTCGATCAACTAAATATTTTCATTAAGGTTGTCTTGTCAGAAACCATCTTCAGCATTGTCGCCAATAGCGCATTTATTGCATATATTACCTACTTGGAGCACGGCGACTTGAATTTGACGAAAGCCAAAGTCCTCAACGAAATCCCGGGACTGTGGACAAGCTCAATCAAGGTTTGGCCTCTCGTTTCCTATATTTCTTTCGGATTCGTGCCACCTAACAAGAGAGTTGTGTTCACGTCAATGGTCGCGTTGTTTTGGAGTGTGTATGTCAATGCATTTGTTATTAGTAAATAGATTGAAAAATTGCATTTTGCATAGATAATTTGAGAAGAGCCTTTTAATCTATTACCGCATGATTGTCCAAAAGTTCGATTCGGGTAGGAAGTGGGACGTAGTGTGAGTCTCAGAAATCATATATGGAAAGATAGTCATGGTGCTGACTATAAATGTTATATATACTTAATTCCAGCATTGCTGACTCGAAATCCAAAACCTACGCAATCCGAGGTATAACAAGTAGTTATAATTACTACAGCATGAATATCCTACACTCCAAATACCTTCCTCGACCGTATAATGCTACATCTTCGCAAGCGGTCCGGCATTTGAGATCCGTGCGTCTTCGAGATTCTGTTATCTGGTGTTTAAAGAACATGGACCGCTCAGCAATCAGCCCAACGTGGGGTCGCGATTGCTCCCCGAAGCTTCCTCCCCCCTGTATGCAGCTAAAATTCGCCTCTCAAATAATGAAGCCTCATGACTCATGAACTGGGACTGCTCCCAATTTTCTGTATATTCGTGGAGTAAAACCAGTGGAAGAGGCGTGTTAGAAGCGGACTCCTCCCAGGCTTCTTCGGACGGTGAATCCCAAAGCGAAGTCCGGACATCGCAAGGCATAGCGTCAACGAACGGCGTGCGAATAGAATATTTCCGTCTAGTAAGCGAATATGTTCCCTGTAACACGTAAGAGATGATTACCGTTTGCCGAACACTTTCGGCAGAGCCATGCCCGCCAGGGACTCAAGGAATCTGGCAGGTGGAGAGGGGCCTCCTGCCATAGTCGATGCGCGAGGCCCACAAACATATCATTGGCAGACTCAGCATCCCTCTCGGCTTCATCTCCACCGAAGAGCCAAATGCATTGTCCAAGGATTAATGCTTGAACGCAAGCAAGGAGCCACTCGAATGACCTCGGCTGCTTTGCCTGTTGGAGAAGGTCTGTTATTGTATGTCTCAGGATGCGAAAAAGGACTCGGATGTGTGCTGCCTGCCATTCGCTAGATATAGAGCACAGACGGCTTGAATATCTCGGACGGGAGCCGGTAAACATGACTGGTAGAGTTGTGGATGGAAAAAGGGTGTCTTCATATCTTTCGCGAACATGATAGGAAAACACCTCATCCCGTTTACAAGATATCGGATAATTGTTCTGTCACGCGTCTTGATGATCTCTACCCGCAAGGGATAACATATACAGAGCCGTGGATAGGCGTTCTTTCTTACCTTTCTGGTGTTCTGACGACCAACATTATTCCCGATCTGTCCGTTTTCTTTTCTCCGCCGTATGCCGCACTCAACTTACCTCCAACTGTGAGCGGGATGTTGATATATTCGCATATGAGCCCTTTATTGAGTACCTGCTGCATTTTGGAAGTAATATCGCAAGGCCGCTTTACCTTTGCACACGCTTGACAAGCTCTGCGGAGAGTAGTTGCATTAGAAGACATTATTATTGAGGTCAACATAATAAGGTAAGATTATGCCGAGAGCTGAGATTTCAGATGACAGCAATTTGGCATTGCATTGCAAGTCGGCAAGTCGGCAAACCGTCAACAGCCCTATTGACGTACTAAAGAGCCAGGCTTCTTTGCCGACGTGGTGCCTTAGACTAGGCAATGCTACGTTCGAACTGCTGGTAATCGAAAAACGACTACAGTTCAAAGTTGCGAGGATTGGCGCCCCAGACCCAGCTGTCGCTCGGAAACGAAAGATGACATTATTCTTCGACGATAGGAAGTCTTTCGGTACGAGTCTCGCCATTGGACGCTACATGTAGGCATATCGTGTCTCGGGTATTCAAATATCGGGCGGTACTTATTACGCACCAGGACACTGAAACCTGCAAATATTGTAACTGTCATTTTACAAACAGCTTCTAATAGGGTGCACTAGTTAACATTTTGCAAAAAAAAAAAAATTCAGTTTTTCGACTCGCAGGGCTGTTGCGGATACGGATATCCGCCAAAATTTTCCATATCCGTATCCACCAGATAACCGTCGGATAACCGTCGGATATCCGCCAAATCCGCCTGAAAATTTAGCAAATTTAATCGAGACGATCTCTTCTGAATTTCTTCGTGAAGCAGGTAGAGTGGGATAAATTGGGATTGCTTCAGGAGCCTTTGCTGAACAATAATATCTCGTATTTATGTTCTGTCATCGCCCCGGCCCTGTACGATGTACGCGGCCGGAATCGCTTTCATCGGGGAGGTTGTTCGGGATTGTGCGAGCTCTTGAGTCTTGAATTCATCACTACATTCTTGTATTTATGTTCGGCCATCGCCGCGATCGTGTCGGTGTCCTCCGGAGGAATCGCGGTTACTGGACAAGGGTCTCGGTCTCGTGCGATATTCTTACGGCTTTTGTGTTATTTGTGTATTAGTAGTATCTTGATTTACTTGTTGGACCACCGCTTTGTCAAGCGATGATCGCAGGGATGCGAGACAGGAAGGTGGCGATATTGTCGACGAATACTTTGGCTGAATCCATAGAAGTTGGTTCGATAACTGAAGAACTTGATTGATACATACACCACTCATACAGACGACGTCCATTTAACATATTAATATTCCATATCGTGTCTATATCCTGTCCTATGTCCTATGTTCTATGTCCTATATCCTATATCCTATATAATGTCCTATATGTCTTATCGCAACCAGAACTAGCAAAAAACTCCATATCCAACCTTTCATCGGCTGTAGAGGGTCGGGAAGGGATTGGAAGGATATTTGAATGCCTGAATCTCCCTCAGATCTCCTAGTTAATATTCTCAATATATTGTGGTCAGCTATCCAACGACCATATTCTAGAAAGGTACTTCGAGAGCCCGAAGGCAGTTGTGCCGACTCGAGGAACCCGAATTGGCTGTGCGACTTGTGGCGGAAGCACAAGGATGAATATCCGCAGATGGCTATAGCGGCAAGAGACTACTTAGTCATTCCAGCCTCGGAAACCTCTGTTGAGAGAATGTTCAATACTGGTAGAGATATTCTTGGGGTACGTCTGCGATGAAGGGCGAAACGATGAGAATGTTGATTGATGGATAGCACGGAGAAAAAATTGTGACAAAAATATTTCTCTCCGTTGGAATAGTCGCCCTATTTCATTAACATGTTCATCATCTGCTTTTCAGACCATAGTTTGACTTATTTGATATTACGCTTCTTTGTATACGCGATTGTTTGCTGAGGATGTTAGATTTTGACGTTTTATAAATTTAATTAGAGAATATACGAATTATCCGCCATATCCGTCATATCCGCCATCTGCATCCGCCAAATCCGCCTATCCGCCTACCGCGCTGCCTGACGATTATCTTCGGACTTATTGTACAAATCAGCCGAACTAGTTCGACCGTCACATAATTTCACTGGTTGCAAGCTCCGGTGCACGGTTCAAAAATTGAGCGAGTATCTACAGCGCGGTGAAATTAAGTGACGGTCGAACTGGTTCGGCACAGAAAGTCCGAAGATTATCGTCAGGTTACCTTGGCGGACTTTCACTTGAGACTGAAATTAAGATATTTTGTATTTATTATGACTCTGCCCCGCCTCGTCGTGCAACATTGTTGTCGCCATATTCCTCTAGTACTTGCAATTTCAACATGGTTCAAAAGACCTCCAAAATTGGCGATGTGACGGTGCCGTCGATTGGCTTGGGATGCATGGTAATAAGTATAAGCTTGATACTGTACCATCCCCATCTAACACTGATTGTTCACAGGGAATCTCTGCCTTCTACAGCACCAGGCTCAGCAATTCCGATGCCCACACTCTGCTCTCAAAGGCCGCAGACATCGGCTGCACCTTTTGGGATACGTCTGACGCGTATCTCGACAATGAGCTTGTGATAGGCGAGTGGTTCCAGAAAACTGGCCGCCGATCTGAGATCTTCCTCGCATCCAAGTTCGGAATTACGCGCACTCCTCAGGGCCGCGTAATCCAGGGCGAACCCGAGTACGTGAAGGAGGCCTGCTACAGATCACTCAAGCGTCTCGGGGTCGACTAGCCCAATATGCCGCAACGTAAACCGCAAAGGAAGAAACGAGTGCGACGACAGTGCCGACGTGTAATTCTTCCATGATCTGCTCAATGCTAGGGGATGTATATTGCCGATCCCATATAAACCGAAAACTGTGAGAATGCAGTTTTCGGCTGAATTGAAAGCTTCTTTGACTGCGCCTGGCCGTGTTGCAGCTGTCTGTTTTTTTGGCTGCAACATGGATCCAAGCGGCACAAAGGAAATAGAATTTACTCCTATCCTCAAGCGGTGCTTCAGTAGGCATGCTGAGGACTATGCTCGGCTGTCGCCCACCCACGCCAGTTTCCGACGCCATCAGTGAAATGATCAACACCTAGCCGAATTATTCTGCGGCGCAACTGGCAGCTATTCGCGTGACTGTGGCGATCGTACAAAGTGAGCAGGATGCCGGGTCGGCAATATTCTGAGGCTTTCGGTTGTATTTGCAAGTATCGACAATTGCCGTGCGCGGGTTGCGGGCTGGGATAATGCCATCTAGCTGAAACCACTGAACCCGTGCGTCTTGTTCGTATTTGTGTGGCTTTGATTGTTGTTCTAACTGTTTGGAATTGTGCTACATATCGTTGTGTGCTTACTTGCAGGTGGACTGCTTAACGGCTACTTCGAGTGATGGTCTGGGAGTTGTAAGGGAGAACTGACCTCGAGCTTAGCTGCAAGTAATTCACGAGCAATAGTAGACTACATTGTACTACAAAGGAAACTCATATGTACTGATCACTGATTTCGTGCTGTGAAAGTGACCATAGCCATGCCTGCTGCAGGCCAGCAGAAAGTAACGGGCCTCCCGCCGGGACCGTCGAATTCAGATCGTTGTATTACGTGTGATTAAACGAGTCCAACATCACTAGTCTGTCTACCCATTTTCAGTATCAGCATTCATGTAAGACCTGATAGGGACAAATAGAGGACCGAAGCGGAAATGGAAAAGACGAAACCTCTGCCGAAATCGATCATGATTCATGTAATGCAGAACTATACAACGATGTGACCACACCCAGGAAATCGGATTAGTACTAGCGGCACCGATTACTCCAACCTTGTCTCTCCCGCGGTCAAAAGCTGCCAGGGCCTTGTCGGCCCTCTACATTCGTCCTCTCCGATCACTCTCCGCTCTCGGTGGTCCCAGACCAGTCATCGACAAGCATGCGGGCCCCACATTCATTCCGCGCGAAAACTTCAAGGCTTTCTCGACGTCCATGGATACTGAACAATCCGTGTGTATTAAGCTTCGACTCGAATTTCTAATGTTTTATTTCTTGCCTTCGAAATTTGCTAATATATACTTGTGCAGTCAGATATTGAGTATCCAAATGGGCAATTAAACTCATGGTCGACTACGAGACCTTTCCCACGCCGCGACTGGCAATTACTGCTACTTGCGCAATTGCATTCGTCCTTTTCGCTGTGTATTTCTCCGGGCGAACAAGTGGCTAATCTAATGACTCATTCGGCAGGCTACGACTAGGGTGTGTTCGGCAATATCGTCACCAATCAAGACTTTCTGGACCAGGGCAATCTCGGCGACAGCTATGTAGGCATCATCGTTAGCATCTACACGCTCGGCTGCTTCTCTGACGGCTGCCTGAACTTCGATATTGAAGACGCGCTCGGCAGAAGAAAGGTCGTCTGGATCTCTATGATTTGGGTGACCCAACATTTGATGTCCGCTCACACAATTTCGACGAGTTTGCTATGCCGGGTAAGGTCGCTGTTGTCATAGCGCAGACCATATAGAGTAGACTCATAAACTACCTTGGTTTTTCACAGAAGCTGAGTGGAGGAAGTATGAAGTATCATTAGAATAAGCCTGGTTGGATTTTTGCATTTCACTGGATAGGACGGGAATTTGAGTTTGCGTTGCGACCTGGTGTAGGATTTGGAGGACAACACGGACCGCGAACTTACTACTTAAAGTGATCACGTGCTTAAAATGTAAATAAGGCATCATAAGACGCGTCCAACGTAACTATGGTAGCACAAACTAAACGACCCGCTTCCGATCGACTGCTGCTAAATAACCGCGGCTATGGAGCAATTCAGACTCAAGCGCTAATGTCCAAGCGCGTGTGAGCGCAGAACATATATAGAGTAGACTCCCGCCCACATCTGTCTTCTGTTTTTACAACTCCTCCTCAGGACAACGTTCTCAACATGGGCCTGGCGTCAGACACAGAAGTACGCACGACTGAAGGTGACAAACGTGTCGGAGATGTCCAAATTGGCGATATTCTCTACGATGCACAAAATCGTCAAACAGAGTGCATTGGTGTTGCACCACCTGCTACAGGTAAATTGAAGAAGATCACCTATACGCAATTCAATTCCCGTCAAAAGTCGTCTTTCACCTGCACTCCGGATCATCGACTTACTCTGACCACGACCGGTATAAGTCCTTGCATCTCAGGAAAGTCTGTCCCCTGAACCCTGAAACCCTATTGATCTTTACTACCAGCATCGTGTTGACAAGGAAAAGCCGATCGAATATACGGTCGGTGCCATGGCTGAACTCGTCAAAGAGGGCAAGGTCAAGTATCTTGGTCTGTCCGAGTGCTCTGCTTCGACACTCCGACGCGCCTACAAGGTCCACCCGATTGCAGCCGTGCAGATCGAGTACTCGCCCTTCGCTCTCGACGCAGAAACAAATGGACTCATTGACGCGTGCAAAGAACTAGGCGTTGCAGTCGTCGCTTACTCACCCCTCGGCCGCGGGTTCCTGACCGGCGTGTACAAGTCTATCGACGACTTTCCTGAAGGCGACTTCAGACGCACGCAGCCACGATTCGTGGGCGACAACTTTGACAACAACATCAAACTTGTCAATACTCTCACCGCCCTGGCTGCTATTAAGGGCGTCACAGCTAGCCAGCTCGTTTTGGCCTGGGTCGTCTCCCAGGGCGGCATACCGATCCCTGGAACAACAAAGATCGAGAGACTCGAGGAGAACTTCAAGGCCCTCGAGGTCGAAATCACACCTGACGAAGTGAGGGACATTCGAGAAGCAGTCATCGCCGCCAATGTGACTGGTGACAGGTATGAAGGCGCGTTTATGTCGTTCTGCTACGCAGACAGTCCTGAACTGCCTGAGAGTAATTAATAGGGCTATAAACCCTCTCAATACCGCTGTCGTGCATATGTAGTCGCCAATAAAAGCAGGTATCCTGCGTCCAGGGAATGCTCAATATCTTGACGCAAGTATATCGACCAGTTCACCTCAAATATTAAACGCAAGTTGAAGTGTGCAGTATGTACATGTACACGCAAGCTTCATCATCCAGACTGGTTGGGAGTGTCATCTCCTGTAGTGGAACATATCATATCACTGCCTATATAATTTGCAATTGGCACGCAGAGAAACTCTTATTAAGTGGGATTTTGTAACGTGCGTTGGCACTGAAAAGTTCAGGAGGAATCAGGATAGTGGTTCAGAGTATGCAAGTAGGTAATGGTAAGGTATTTTTTATTCAACTGAAGCCTGCCTCTTCAACAGGCAGCCCAAGTGGGTCTTATTATACCCGTCCTTCCCGTCTCCGTTGTCCATCTATTTTTAGGAAAGGATATTCGCATGAAACACAGTTATCACAAAGAATATTCACACAGTCATCACATGCTGTCGATCACACCCTTCAAGAACATTCATCACATGTCTCCCTGCTGTCGATCACACCCTGAAAAGTCGTCGGAGCAATGCCTGCCAGGCGCATTACCGATACCGTCCCGACGGCTCCGTGAAGAGGGTGTTACAACTACCCCCCCTTCAGAAACTTGCGTCCGCGCAAGCTTGAACGCATGAGACACGCATTTGCTGGACCAAGTCGTCCATGTAGTGGAAAACCTCTCAGGACAAAAACCACTCCGGACAAAAACCACTACAATGCCTCACTATCACACCAGCTTCGTATCCCTATTGTCGGCCTCGGCTTTTCGTTTTTTTGCCTCGGCGGGATCTTTCGAAACGGCAAATCATCCCTTGGGCGTTGGCCATATTCTCTTCAGGGACCCATTGGTTGTACTCTGACGGCCAACCTGTCCACTTAACCAAATAATGAATCTTCCCCTTGATGGTCTGCTTGTCTTTGACCTCTTCCACTTCGTATTCGTCAGGGTCGTCTTTTTTCATGGTCGTAGCCATACATGGCTCTGAACGGCGACATGTTTGATGTATGATTCAAGCTGTTATTATAAGCGAACGTAGCTGTTGGCAGAAGCTTTGCCCAATCCATGTGTTCGAGGTTGGTGAACGCTCGAAGGTAATTCTGCACGATCCTGTCAAGGATTTCTGTTTGTCCATCCGTTTGTGGGTGACTGTGGACGGTCTTTGCTTGATTAAGGAATAATGGCAAAATTCTGCCCAGAATTGACTAGTAATTCGTGAATCTCGGTGGGACACGATGCCCACGATGCCAGTAGGCGGGCCAAATCTAAGCTCCACTTCAGTGTGTAAGAGTTTGGCCAATTCGGGTGCATCAATATCATCTCGGACCGGAAGAAAGATAGCCATCTTTGTGTACCTGTCAACGATCGTTAAAATTGCGTTGTATTCCTGGGTTCCCCGCATGGAGACGGGTAACTGGACAATTAAGTCGATTGAAATCCTTCCAAGGCCTGCTTGGTTGTGGTAGAAGTTGCAATCTGCCGTACGGCTTGTGTCTTGGAGCGGCATTTCCTTGGCAGACAGCGCACGTCTGAACGTACACTTCAACGTCTTGCCTCATGCTCTCCCACTTAAACTTGCGCTGTAGCAGTTCTAGTGTCTTCTGGACACCCCAATGCCGGGCGATCTCTTCATCATGGTGTAATCGCAGAAGTTCGTGCACAAGACTTCGTTGATTAGGGACCACCAGTCTCTGTCCTTTGTACAGCAACGTTCCGTCGTTCGCAACATTGGTATGACTGTCTAGTTAAAGAATCTCTTCTTAGATCTTTAAGCACCCGGTGACAGAAAGGGTCTTCCTTCTGTGCAGCTGCCACCAACTCTCGCAGTCCTGTTGTCTCGGCTTGGACCGCAGCCCTTGCCCGTTTCCTAGTCAGGTACTGCAACTTGACTAGTCTCAAGGGGTGATCAGCCTCGACCCCATCTTCTAGAGGTTCAGATGCCTCACGCAGAAGACTTGACTGCTCCTCATCTCGGGCCCGTAGTACCCTATTACGATATAGGACAGCATTCTCAGATGCCTCACGCAGAGGAATTTTCTCCCTATCTCCAAGGGGAGTGACTATCCCATGTTCCAGGGACGTACCATTTATCTTTTTCCCTTCATCTTGCAGCTTCTGGACCTCCTTGAGACGCTTAGCCCTCGTTAGCATCATCTGCTCTCGAATGTGTTCCATCATTACCAGAACCGGTTGTCCACGAGCCTCCAACATCCAGCTATTGAAGCTTTCGGCAATGTTTGAAGTCCTATGACCAAAGTGCAAGCCGGCGAAGTAGCTATCCGCCCAATGTTCTGGCTGGTTCCTCATCAACCACTGAGCTCCTTCGGCAGGCATGGATGCAAGGACGTCTGCCATCTCATTCCTGGTAAGCCTTGAAGCTGCTATGTAAACCAAAGCTGCAATTTCACCGTTCTTCACCACCTTCTTAAAGTTTTCATGGAGTTGACGAAGACAGTGGGCGTGCGTGGTGCGCTTCAGGAAAATTCTCGACAACAGCATCGATCAAGCCTAGCATGATATGGTAAGCTTATAAGAAGCGGGATTATGACGTTATTGTGGATGGTAGATACCTTTTTGGCGGTCGGAAATCAGCGTCAATGAAGAATAATCAATCTCAGGCTCCAGCAATGTGCGAACCTGTTCAAGAAACCAATTCCAGTTATCTCGATTTTCTGCTTTAACAACAACAAAACTGAGAGGAAATATATGGCCTTCGGCGTCAATTCCAACAGCAATTAGGAGTATCCCTTGGTATTTGGAGGTCAAGTGAGTGCCATCCAAGGCGATCAATGGATGGCAGTGTTGAAATCCCGCAATTGACGAAAAATAGCTCACGTACATGCTATAGAATTGGCCATCGATGATTCGCAATACTGCATGGCTACCAGGATTGAAGTGCTGAATAGATCTGATATATGCTGGAAGCTTGGCAAAGCTGTCGGCGTCTGAGCCATTGATCGTTTCCATCGCCATGGATTTGGCCCTTGCTGCCACGAGATACTCGACTATCACCTTATGATCTAGGTGGACATCTTTCTGCAGGTGTGTAGGTCTATAACCTCTTTTCTGTTCAACTTCTTCGACATAAACATCAGAAATCCAACGCTTATTGGCGTGTCGGTTCTTTTGAACGACGAGATTGCAATTATGTGTACGATTGGTGTCGACAACTCTAAAGAGGGTGCTATCGTTAATGCGACAGGCATGCACAAACCAAGGACAAGCAACTTCTTTGCACTTCAGCCAGACACGCGAAGGATCGGACTTGACGGTGACGTATTGGTAGTCTTCTTCAATTGCCGTGGACCTCATTGTATGCTTGAAAGATTCAATTTCTGGAAAGATATCTCCGACTTTAGGTAGCATTGCGTATTTCGACGTAGATATGACAATAAGTGTTCGGGGCCAGGTCAACGGAGCGGCGATATATTTGGGAATAAGAAGGCAGACGGAGGAATCCAAATTGGCGCGCTCGGCAAAATCAATACCAATAACATCCACTTCAGCACAGGTATCCAGGGCAATGTCAACGTCTTCTTCTCCGGTGCTGCTGTCAATCAATCTGCCCTTTGTACGCAAGTATTGTCCAATGCGCATGTTAGGCTCTTCTCTAGGGCAAGGAGAGAGCCCTACTCGTTTTCCGAGTCGCTGCGCTCAGCCATCCTATTGTGGCCTTTCTTGCGTCCCCCTGTCCTGACTGTCTTTACTGTAGGGGTATTTTCTTTGGCTTGACTGTTTGGCTGTTCTCTCCCTTGCCTTATTTACATGGTCGAAGGAAAGATGTTTTGTGCTGCCGCAACGGTAGCATATCTTATCCCCCTTTTCATTCAGCCCCGAGGCGAACTCTTTTGGGTTTTGCTTTTGATCAGGCTTCTGTGTCTTCTTCATGTCCTTCTTCTGATCAACCGTCTTGCCCCGGCTGGATGACAACACAGAATTGTTCCGGTAAAAATTTGACTTCTCAGCGGAAGAGAACTTAGCTTCACGTTTTTCTGTTTTCTCTTCCTTCTTCAGACCTTCCCACATTCGCGTTGCGAGGGCAACCATCTCTTGACGTGCGGTGTCAAATCCAAAGCTTCTAACAGCTCTAGTGCGTTTGCTGTTCAATATCGGTACCCGTTATCCGGAAACTACTGTCGCGAATCGAAAAATCTAAGTTTTATGAACTTTGATCCAGGCGCTTTGGGTGCAATGTGTGGCTTGACCACTCTTGTCATATAGCGTTGTTAGTACTGACATGTTAGACTGTTGGAACAACAAATGTGGGGCCATTTTGCTGCCGGTTGTCCAACGATTACTACAGAATGCGTGCTTGACATGCACCAGTTCATGTCAGATGTCTACGACGGCGCGTCCACACCCACTGGAAACAATTTATTCACCGACGCTCAGAGAGCTGACATCATGATTTCACTGCTCTGGCTGCACAATCGACTGTGGAACGTTTGTCACGCCCGCGGCCTTGTGAATGAGAGAAATGACATAGAGGGTTGCCGCGAAAGTAGTCTTTCGTACCCATTCGATATTGCGCGACAAATCATCGAGATCAGCAAGACCTTCACTATCGAATGCGTAGAGTTCCATGGCTTCTCGATTGTTGGAAACCACTTCATAAGGGAACTAGTGAATGATAAGAAAATCAGTACCAAGTGGATTGATACTCACAATATGGTAGCTGATGGACTCACGAAGAGTCTAGAACGAATTAAGTTTGGAGATTTCG
>JAJLTN010000250.1:0-23637 GCA_030568215.1 Lipomyces kockii
GCGACCGATCAGCAATCAACTGACTACCTTCCGGCCGTTGCAGTTCAAAGCTTCATTCATGAGCCCATTCGATCAATATTAAGATAATGTGGGCCCACCGTTGATGCCGAACCTCGACGAACCCAAGGACCTCCCCGATGACGAGTACGAGCGTTAGCAGCTTAGCACGGCTACTACGAATATTGATGTGGAGGACCCGTTGGAATACTGGTACAACAAGAGGTCAGAATACCCTTGTCTTTGTCAAATGGCCGTGGATATTTTATCTATCCCTCCCATGTCGGCTGAATACGAGAGGCTCTTCTCGTCAAGTGGCCTCATGGTGACGCCTCTACGGTCACGCCTTGAAGCAACAACAATCGGGCTAGCGCAGACAGTACGGTCGTGGTTGAAGGCCGGGGTCATTCACGATAGCGTTATGGACGATCCGGACCTCGACACCCTGAATCATCGTGAAGAAGAGTCAGACCCGGTCAAGAACGACTTCAACGAGGAATCTGACGACGATACCGGGGCCGTGAGTCTGCCAGAGGACGGCGACAGCGAGGTTGTTACGCTGTATGACTAAGTGCTGTATCAATTGTCAATTCAATTCAATCAATTCAATCAATTCAATCATCGATTGATCAATCCAACTGGCCATGACGGTTGATGACCGTCAATCAATTCAATCGGACCTCCCAGTTGATTGAATTGAGTTGTTTACCAGCCTGTCTAAGAATCTCGTTCAGGGACTATGGGACTCAGAATACAGGCACCTTAAGGTCTCTCTATGCGCAGCGTGCCGTTAGATGTCAAACGGCGGAAGGTCTTCCGTACGAAATTCAACAAAAATCGAGAAGAGAGTCGCCAGACATCCCTGCTTTCTCATTCTCAACAGGCGTACACTACAACAGATGAATACGAGGAGTGACAGCGTTTAGACCTGGACTCGGACCAGGATGTTGTTGATCCGTTAGCATATTGGCACCAGAAACGAAGTCTTTATCCCCGGCTAGCTCAAATGGCGCTCGACGTTCTCTCCGTTGCCCCTATGAGCGCAGATGTGGAGAGATTGTTCTCACCTTGCGGTGGAATGTTAGTGTCAGGACCGGGCGTTGGCGTGGTAACCGGGGCTATAACACGTGTCGGGAAGGGGGGACCTTGTTGGTTTGCCTCGGCATCACGTGGTGGCTGTGCCAGGCACGCCGCAAGGCACATAACATAAATCCGCC
The DNA here is from genome assembly GCA_030568215.1 of Lipomyces kockii. Lineage (NCBI taxonomy): Eukaryota > Fungi > Ascomycota > Lipomycetes > Lipomycetales > Lipomycetaceae > Lipomyces > Lipomyces kockii. The sequence goes on from JAJLTN010000250.1 coordinate 1,215, forward strand.
TCTTCCCATTTGCTCTCTCTTGTCTCTTTTCTTTTTGCTTTGTCGATACTGCTTTTCTTTGTAGCTCAGCTAGTAACTCAATACTCTTTATTAGTCTTTATCATAAGATCCTGACAGTTAGACTCTTCGCGTAATCGCATGGAGGCCAATAAAATAGGTATTGTGCAGACTCTGCGCTCCTGGTAAAAGGCTGGTCTTATTCAAAGTGACGAGCACCTTCTACAGCTGCCCGAGTCGCATAAGAAGTCGCTCAGGGAGTGGAAGCAGTTGTTAGGTGGTCAGGAGGGAGAAGAGTTGTTACAGGCTTTAGGGGCTAATGAGAAAAAAGCGCTAGACGGCGCTGGGCTAGTTATCGAGGTGTAGATAGCTTCAACGTATCCATTCCACTGTCCATACCCTTTGTGGATCCATTCCATCGCGAAGTTGCCCCTTAGCGTCCACTTCCATTCCACGGAACCCCTCCGTGGAATGGATGGAATGCATCGCCACACTGCGTATATTTTATATGGTATGGTATTAGAATCGGTCGATCAAGCCAGAAAATTCGTGAACGCGTGACGCAATCCATCATAATTTCGCAGTGAAGAATGGCTTAGTAAAAAACAAAGACCAGACACTATTAGTGTTATGCAAATGCGCCAAAAAACCATACAACACCAGAAAGCTTCCGATGACGAAGGGCATCAAAAGTGACAATCACCTCACCGGTCAAAAGAACCGCGAAGCATGCTTTGTGACTGTCCTTGGATGATGCGCTTCATAGCAGCTCAATGAGTCGTGGGTTGTTGCACAGCTAGATGACCGACATGAAGGACACTGACTTGACGGTATCAATCCGCTAGCTTATCAGGAGAACCGACCCATGACTGCTGGGTCTATCAGACCCAGTATCATTCGCAATGGAGACATCAAGAATGATATTTGGCTGACCACCGTAGACAGCGGGGAGTCGAAACTTTGCAAAGATCTGGACCAGGATTAGAAAATTCCCGAAAGTCCAGTTTTAATCGAACTTGGCTATCAAAACTATCCGTTCTCTATATCAGATCCCAATGTCGAACAGATCCCTCCGCAGTCCAGGTACAGGTCACGAGCCGGATAATCTTCCTCCCCGTTTCCGTCGCGAAGTCGACTATTACCTCCTCAATGATGGTAGTGATGAGGAAGCTGAGCCTGAAGATCGACTTCCTAAAGTACCTCGATTAGATTCAGAATCAACGATTGATGGATCTGTCGATAATGTCGCAGGCACAGAGGTCTTACCTGAAGAATCTGCTTCCCAGGTACTAGAAGACAGTCAGTTGCCCATAGTACGTCCGACGCGTCAAAAGGATCCCGAACCAGACCTGTTACTGAGTGGCTCTGGGCATACTTCACTGTCACCGAACTACCCAATAGGCAATTGATCAATAAGCGGTCTAAGAAATTGGCTGTCAGCGGTCTGGCTGCACCTGGAAGAACTTCAATTCAGTTAGAGGGACATCTACCAGTAATATGAAGCTTCATCTACATTTCGCGCAATTTTTGCAGATCTCTCTGGAGTACGTTACCTTTTGGATCGCGACGCACTCTACAACGTCGCATTGAATCGGAGTTTGTTAAAGCAGTACCGGTTAAAACTGAAAGAGGAAAATAGCCGCAACTTGCAATACAATTGCACTCTCGCTGGATGCCTGGAAGAGCAAAAATTATATCGCAGTTCTCGCGGTTATAGGCCACTGGTTAATTCAGACTTTGAGTACCAAGAACGTCTTCTTGAGTTTAAGGAGACTGAAGGGGCACAACATATCGGAAGAAAATCTGGCAGAAATGGTAAAACCTTCTCATAGAGCTTTACCTGGAGTACAAGCTCTTGACAATTACTGCAGACAATGCGAGTAATAATGAGACATTACTCTCAGAACTGTATTTCAATCTCTCGACAAGACTTGTAACTGGCAGCATCATGTCGGACAATCATACCCTACGATATCATGGCCTCGATAGTTATATACGCTGTCTGGCCCATATTATTAATCTTATTGTGAAGGACATACTCTCAGTCCTGAAATCGGGCGACGACAAGAGCGCAAGCGATGCATGTGACAAACTCAGAGAGGGGAAAGAGATCGGACTGCAGTCTGCAATGGCGCGCCTCCGAATTTTAGCTCTGTGGGTTGCTAGAACTCCTCAACTAAAACACAGCTGGAAGAACATATGTAAAATTAATGACTTGCGAGACAAGTTTATTTCTTCTGATGTTGACAACCGGTGGAACTCCACCTACCAAATGCTGGACGATGGACTCGCTTCAAAGAGGCAGATCGTAGAGTTTATTCGATTACAGAATCAGATTCCTCTCTCTTCCTCGGAAGACTGGAAGTACTTGCAACAGATACATAAAGTGTTTACGAGATTTAACGAGTTCACATTGCTGGTGTCAAGTGGTGCACCACAAATCAGTCTCGCACTGATCATCTATTATGAGCTCTCGGACGTTCTGCAGGATGCAGTTGAATAAGAATTCTCAGAACTAAATGCAGATATTGCTGCTGCCCTTGCGGCCGGATTAGCTAAGTACCAGAAGTATTACACGTTTATGGACGAATCGGACACCTATTACGCAGCGGTAATACTAGATCCGCGCGTCAAAGCACGCCTGTTGCAGAAGGATCTTGGCGAAGATGGGGAGTCTATTGTGAATAAAATAGAGGAGAGACTTCATAGGGAGTATCCATCTCAATTAGAGTCGAAACCAGCTCACAGTTCATTGGAGAGACAGGCTAATTTAGAGGCTAGAATGTTGCAACGACTGCAACCTAGAAGAGAGCCGCAATCCGATATCGATCGGTAATTTAAAAGTGAAACTATTGACGTTTCAGAGGCAGTATCCAATGACAAGAGCTGGCTCTGTGCTTGGTGGAAAGCGCATCAAGAAGAATTCGCCCGGATGGCATTAGCCGCCCGGGATTACCTTGCAATTCCGGCATCGGAAGTTGCGGTGGAGAGAGTGTTCAACAAAGGAAGAGACTTATTGGGTCTCAGTATTCTATGAGTCCGGAAACCATGAGAATGCTCATGCTGGTGAGAGACGGGTATGCCTTTGAGGAGGCTTAGAGCCTGTCGTCGTTGCCAACAGTACACGAAGGGTTGGCAACATTTCCATCTTCTTTTCTAGTTTTCTTTTTTTGTTTGTCTTCTATACGTACATATGGGGATCTTTTCCTCCGACCCTCCTTTTATTCTCTTTCTTTTCTTTTCTTTTACGTTTTTTGTAGGCAACAGAAACAGTAATATATCTCGCAAGCTTCTACCTACCCTTGTTGATCGCAGCATCTCAATCTTAATCATCACACACCACCATAACAGATTACGTCAAGGGCGCTGTTTACGGTGGGTACGATCCACAATCAGCTAGCCGCAGCCGAGCCTCACGCAGCGTGGCGCCGATCGCGACTCGGACGGCCGCTGAGGGCCCGATTCCAGCCCGCAGTATGAGAGAAAACCGTAGAAGATGTTACCGGGCTCATAGCGAAGAGAAAAGCGGTGGCCAATCCGGCAGCACGTGTTATGCGTCAGATCAACTCAATGACCAACAGCAGTCCCGTCAGCGGCAAGAAAGGTGAGAACGGCGGTTGACATATATCGGACACGAGGACGGAAACCATGGGGTTGGCTCAGATATCAGACACTATGTCATTTACAGAGTCGAGGATGCTTCCTAATTATAACGAGGCGCTCGCGTTTCTGAGCGAAAATCAACCAGAACAGCGTTTAGATATTCCGCTGCCTTTTGCAACGTATTGCAACTGGATGATGCCTTATGTAGCATAAAATCCGCAGCAGGCAGTTCAGAGGATCAGATGTATGCCTTTTATCACAGTTTTCAAAAAATAACTAACAATATTCGATATTGTAGGTATCCGTCCTTGGCGCACAACAGTCTAACTCAGACAGCGACTATAGTGACGGCCCCGGGTAGAGGTTCAGGGTTTTGCAGCACGTGTGATCGACTATGAGATCATTGCCTTTGCAAATTCATATTTATGTACGTACAATCAGGATACGCGGCGCTACATTTGCCCCATTGGTTCTACTACCCGGTATGACTTTGATGGTGAGTACGATGGGAGTGCGAAAGAGCGAGATGGCGATTGAAGTTGGAAGTAGTGAGTCCTACATGAAGCTTTGTCAGGACATGGATATGTGGATAGAAGGCCTCCATGTTAATGCTGTCATACTGATCTTTCTGAACGAATCGCCGGTATTTAAGGATCCCCCTTAGTCCATTTGAGGATATCGCGGAGAAGAGAGCGGAGTGTGCAGCAATGGCACAGACCATATCTCCAACAGTTCAAGAGAACATCGCACGAGGCTACTATGGGCCACTATCTTACAGACATCACAATTGGGTTGCGGAACTTAGCCAAGCATTCATTGAAGTTTGGCGAACCTATACAAACCATGTTAGATTCGTAAGTAATGTGATCAGATTGATTCTGCGGAGGTTAATCTGCTCACACGCATGCTATCCTAAGGACTTGATTCGAGACGGGTTGATTTGTGACGATATCCCTGACACATTGGGAATTCGCATAAGTGAAGTATAAAGTATGGGAAGCGATGAATGTTCCGGACAGGACTATCTCGGACTACTTAGAGAAGCTAATGTGGGCAATGGTCCCCGCTGCAAAAAATAGGTTCAAGAAATTCCTCTACTATCACAACTAATTGAGAGCCGGTGAGCGCCGATCCATCTAGGAAAACTTCTGAAATTTGATTGTGGGAAATGTCCATATATTATGGGATATCTGTAGGACAAAAGAGAGACGCGGGGGAAACAATGTCAAAAATGGAAAAACAAGAATAACTAGTGTAACTAGTTCCAACAGAATGCACAACCTATTGATTTGCTGAAATAGAAATGATATCAGGGAGTCCTTACCTGGATAGGCGAGTGACCTTGCCTCCATTATTGGCATAAAACGAAGACTGCAAAAGCCACGGAATCGGAGCGAAATGGTATTGCCGTCCTTTGAACTCGTGCAGGAATTCCAGGACTTTTTTGATGCAGAAGCTCGGCAAACCGATTAACGCCAGTTTACTGTATTAAGCCACGAACGGAATCTGTGGGAAATCGGCAAAATTTAATGTTTGTAGGTGTCGTTGTCAACCCAATTGTAAATCCGTAAATCTATCCTAGAATATTCACGCGGCAATCTAGTAGTACTATTCTCTCTTGGGTGCTAACAGATTGCTTCGTCCTGTTAATTGTTGATGGATTGTTTTGCATGGTGAAGTGCATGTCCAACCGGGAAATTAGTAAGGTTTTGAAGATATAAAAGCGCAGCACCTGAAAGATGGAAAGGGTGCTGGAGATTCAGTTGGGGTAAAATGCTAAAATATTCAATTGCGCAACGTCGATAATAGCACGCGTCGGACACGCGCAAAGAATAAAACAGCCAGGACATAGTCGCGTCGCGGGCATTTCCCACCACTTTCAACTCTGTCGCATTCAAAAACGAATCTAAATACTACACTTCCCACTTCTTTCCATATCGTATTTTTTGATTAAATATATTACGTATATTAGTTATATTTATAATTATTTAGGGCTGCTCCGAATACGAATATTCGCAGTAATCAGCATTATTCGTATTCGTTATTCGCAAGTCCCAACCGCTGCAAATCCTGAGCAGTGCGAATAATATTCGTAATTTATTCGGCGAATAATATTCGCATCTAATCACGTGCTCAGGGGTATGCCCCCTAATAAATTTAATTCACAGTTTCAAGAGCCAAGATGGCCCCTTACAGCCTTCCAGCTCAATGTGATGTAAGGAGTAAATTGATAGCGAGCTGCGCACTTTTCTTGCTCTGTATATAAGTGTCAGGAGCAGGCCTGAATAGATCTTTGCAAAGTTTCGACTCCCCGCTGTCTACCGTGGTCAGCCAAATATCATTCTTGATGTCTCCATAGCGAATGATACTGGGGGTCTGATAGGCAGACTATTTTCGCAACAGATTTGGCATTTCTCGGTTACAACGCTTATACCTACACAGGGCGGCGGCTCGGTCCTAACATTATCTCACCAGCTGGAGGCGGCATATATCGTGAACAGATTTTCATAGAAATGCAAATAACCAGGGCAGATGGAACAGCAGTTTCACCTTGGTTTGTAGAAATTGCTGTGATCACTCCTGCCCAACCAGGTGTTCCGCAATGTCGGCTCTCTGGAAATGCAATGCGTAACTTACTTTATTTTGCAACTTCACCTGGAAATACCACTCTCTATGTTGCAGAGAAGAAACACGGCGTTATTCCCCAGTTTCCAGTTAACTAGATGATCTTCCTGGGCATGGTTATTGGTGATCTTGCGGCGCGGCTATCAGCCAAGAAAAAAAGTCTTGCTATTAATTTTTATCCCCTCACTCCCAAAATGTCCATCTTGGGCCGTCTTTACTTAGCATCGATTGACTTATTGCTTATCCCACCAGTTAAATCACCACTGTGGCTCGCTGGAGATGATATACGAATGCTTTTAGAATGCTAATATTTATAAATTAGAGGTATTGAAATGCTGAATGCCACACGTAGTTAGTTGCAAACCCTCCAAATTTAGAATCAAATAATTACATATGCGAGCTCTCACAAACGGCCAAATAAAACCTCAATTCCTCCAACGTCTCTCAAACCACGGCGCTGTTGCATGATTACTGGAGCGATAGTGCGTCGGCCCACATTGCCTCAAAAATAGCATCATCTTTCGCTTCATTGCACCGTGACTTCCTTCAACTCGGGAAGTGGTGCTAATCCCAAAGTTTGAATGCTTGCATATATATCGTTCTGCCCATCGTGCATATTGCCCGTCTACTCACCACTGATTGAGAAAATACTTCTGCGGGGAACTTTTTCTTGAGTTGTTGGTTGTTCCAACTCCTTCTCCTGATCTCCGCTGTCAATCGAGCTAGCGATTGCTCAATAGATTTCATGAAGTCATCAAATACTTCAAAGCTCTGGAAATGTTTGCGGTAGTTTTTCAGGATGTTCTGCTCGATGTGCCATCGGAAGCTTTCTGGTGTTGTATGGTTTTTTTGGCACATTTGCATAACACTAATAGTGTCTGGTCTTTGTTTTTGACTAAACCATTCTTCACTGCGAAATTATGATGGATTGCGTCACGCGTTCACGAATTTTCTGGCTTGATCGACCGAACCCTAATACCATACCGATATATAAAATATGCGGATTGCTGACTGCTACTGCGCGCCAGCCAGTAACTGATCCATTATAGCTGCAGCACGGGCAGGGAAAATGGCGAAGATAATAGATGAAGTTCGAGATACGGAGCATCCAACGCGCTCTTAGGTATTGGGACGCGTCGGTTTTTGGGCGCCGGATTTAATGAAGCTTTAGGTAACTCCGATAAGATGTAGTGAACAACGCGACGATGCACAGCCATTAGAAGTCTCATGCATTTAGGTAGCCTGACTATGCTGTTGTACCTAAGAAGACAATGATGATCTTCATGTGTACGCACTTGTCGTCATCTTCAATTGCGGTGATTTATGCCTGACGGATAGGGACTAAGGTTGATTTTCACCTAGCCCAGGAGTATGATAGCTGAACTTTGTCTGCTACCCACCCAAAACTAAGTCCCTGAAAAGGGTGTGACAGAAACCAGTTAGGTACCTAGATTCAAATACGGTAAGACCAAGTTGGGATTCATAGCAATCTCGAAAGTACTGCAATCAAATATATTGGTCAAGCCTAATATCAGCTTTGGTATGCAAATTTGTTGGACTCGTTCCATTGGGGAATAGCACAGTTCAGATCTCATTTACCTTTCATGAGATAACGAAACGAATCTTTAATTTATACAAGGCCACGATTTAACATATGGCCACTTCAATTCCGCCCAGAAAGTGATTGAATCGGTTCTGAGCAGTATCTATGGCTCCGGAAATCAAGGTATTACGCAGAAAATCAGTCTGAAGATGTACAGGGACGGTTCGAGAATCTCCAATTGCATCTTCATCAACTGGAAATACGTCCCCAAGCGTAAGACCGATGTCAACACTATCACATTGTACCACCATCCGTCCGTTCCGCACCATTGGCTATTAGGTGTGTTAGCACTGGCAATATCTTCGACGCCATAATTTCCTACTTACACATGTCGTAGTTGTGATGCTGCCGGTGTGCGGATCTCTTCTGAATACCTCAATTAATGCTTCACTCAAGGTTCCGAACCAGCTTGTGTTCCTGTAGCGATATGGCCCAAAAGGACTCACTAGCGCCGCCTGCTGCATTGCCTCGGAAAACAGGGGACGCTCATCGACCGAATACGCGCCTCCGTTCCTGGGAAATCGAAACCTTGGTCTCTCCTTATTCCATAAGAGAACAGCGGTGCGGCAATTGAACTCGTTCATCCATAGCATGATGTCGGCCTGCAGCTCTCGGTACCCTTCTGAGACCCCAACCTCAATGATGACAGTCAATACTGTGCGGCCGTTACTGTAATATTTGAGTCCACCATCGGGAGTTTTTATTGATCTCCTACGTTGCTCGTCCACGGACTCATAGGTAGACTCGCCGACGAGAAGAATATGCGTGAGTAACTGCTGCTTGTTAATCCGAATGAGCACGTCCCGTACGGAGTCACTGATACCCCGTTGCAAGTTTGCTGCTGACGCGCCATGGAATGCTGATGGAGCAGTATATATAGTGACCCTTGTGTCACCGGCAGCGTATTCAACACGCGGATACCTATTCCTGGTCAGTCATACAAGATCCAGAACAACGGCATTTGATCACATACTTAGCGTGGCCATAGAGCGCATGCGCCTGCTCTTCGAGTGCTTGGAAAGATCTGTATGAGAGACGTATATCAAACCTTCTTTCTGGTTCATTGGCCTTGAGGAAATTCAGTGCGCGTTCATACGAAGTTTGTTCGTCATCAGCAGTAGCCGTTTCCTTCGACATGGTCTCTTGCAATACAAGAGGTGAATCCGCACTCGTCCGCGACTTTGCCTGTCTTTTGTGCTGTCGCTTGCTTGATTCTTACACTCTGGCCGATTGGGCACGTGTCATGGCGATCGCTGCCGTCACAAGTGGCCTTGCGCATGGTCTGGATGGTTCCTCGCCGTAGTAGATACTCATTTGGTAATTTGCAGAACAGCTTTTAATCGAGACTAGTAATGAGGTTAAGTGCTGTGATTGCGGGGGCAAAGTAGTTCAGGTTTTGGTTCAAATGGCAATTAACTGTAAGAGAGTGATTTTAATAATGACTGACTCAGAAATGTAAACAAACCTCTTGCATCATGTTGTGCTCTCCTGCAAGTGGCCGACTTATTCCATGAGGATTCTGCATTATGCTTTTCCTCGTCTATCAGTTATCATTGTCGAGACGATTTAGACGCAAGAGCTACAGATTTCATAAAGTCTGAAGTCACATGCAGTGTTGCATCAGATGCAATATAACCCTTACCCGGAGATGCTTCGACAAGACACGTCATTGTTTTTCCAGTCGACAAGTTGCGCTGACGTCATGCGTCCAGGTCTGAGCCTTACCTATATGGTGCATCCAACAATAGCCCTAACCTTATCTTTTACAGCGTAATATTGAAACTCATTGTGTAACTTGAGGCCAAGCATAATATATTAGACAAGAAATACTATGGTACAAAACGGGTTTGTTACTCTACTCTGAATAGGGCTGTTGACGATATTCGTAGGGGTGGGTACGATTACGGTACCGTCAACTTTTGAGGTTATTCGTAAAGTTAATGGCAAAATTAAGTTTTAATCGTAAAGTATTCGTATCGTATAGTTTGAAATCGTATATGGAATATGGTGACTATATGTTAGTCCCGACAATAGCCCGTACCCCTAAACCTAGAGGCCATAATATTTTAAATTTTTGATATGTTTGCCCGCCGGCAAATTTTATACCTTCAACTGTAAAGGTCATATTCTCTCCCTGCTCGCTGTCGTCATCATATTAAATTGCAGAATATATAAATAAAGAGGATACAAACAAACTCATAACACGAAATCAATGAAAGAATGTACACAACGCGAACACGAGGCCGAATATGCTTCTTACTATAATTCCATTAAAGCGGCAAGAGCTGACGACCACACTGAGCAACAAATAATCCAAAAAAATTTAATCTTGTAAAACGCAAAACAATATAATCCTCCAGTAACATATTGGGCTTAGTCCTGGACAGGCGATTAGCCATCACTGAACCGCGGTCGCTGCTTACCTCGAGTTCGAAGCTCTCTGGAAGTCTGCTTCATAGATTTCTTACTTGGTCGAGCCATGGAGAGTTCAATACCGATACGTAAAGTGATTATAAGATGTCGCTTTCTGTCTTGTTTTCGAGCTGCCGAAGGTGGTCTCTATAGCAGTGACGACGCGACAAGTCTAAATTTCCTCTTTAGGAATACATTTCTTAATATGGAAATCGGCTTAGGGTTCACCTGGAACCCTGAACCCTATGAAAATCGGCTTATCCCAATTAGGATGCACCGGGTAATTTTTGTTAGGCAGGGTAATATATTGAGCGGCCATAATTTTCGCGATCACATAGTTAAGGATCAAAGTACCTCAGAAGTTTACAGAAGCACGAGTTCACCAATGTTTAAGCGTCAGAAAAAAATTAAATGTGATTAATAATAGATATTCTAATTAACATATAATTTTAATTTTGATAGAAGAAAAATTGGTGAAGGTACTATAGTGTCTCAGATGGGTACGTGTGTCGGGACTAACGTATAGTCACCATACACGCGGGGACGGCTAAGACTAGTTCTGACTAACCCAGTGGTTAGGTACCTACGGCAGACAGTGCGCTGTCAGGCGCTGACACATAGTTAACGTCCGGCCAAAGAAGTAACTAAATCCTGCATTAACTCCTAATGCAGTCATTAATTATTCCATTAAGCGACCATGGCGACACATCTATGGCGTAATCTCGGCACAGTACCAAGGTACTATGTCCATGCCAAATATTCAATTGGACAACGCCGCTAAAGAGCACGCGTCGGCCACGCATTTGTGGGAGCGACAAGGAGGACAATCAATTAAAAAAATACTCTCGAGTCGCGTCGCGATTACAACTCTTCAACAGTCACCAAAAACACATCAATTTCTTTCAATATTGAAAACGACTCCATACTCATACATATCTAAGGATTTAGTAAATGGCTGAACCAGTATTTATGACATCATCAAGTGCCAGCATCGGCGTCTCAGAGGAAAGCACGCCAAACATTCCCCTTATTGTGCCTCCTCAACTTTCGGCTATTGGTGGGGATCTCACACTACAGAATGAAATATTTTTGCATAATACACAGACGCACGCTGTCCGACAGAAGTATGCTCTTCGTCCAGTAGGGACATCCCAAGCCTATGAGCCGATTCAGCGTCGCTTTACCGTAAGTGAATGTGAATCCAAACACTGTTTAGATAGCAGCGCGCGCTCACCGTACAACTTCAGGAATGGTGCGACGAACGCCAGTTTGTTGATGGGCAACTGTCAACTTGAGTCCAAGCTCATTGGTTTTTTGCAGACTGAGCTGATTGAGAAGGGTTCTCGAAATCGGCAAGAGCCGTATTCCGTGAGCACGTTAAAACTTCATGTTGCTGCCATCACAGATTTGTGGAAGCAGCAAGTTGACTTCGGCATAAATCCGCATCCAAGTCCCCGCACCACGAACGTACAGGCAATTCTCAGGACATATTCCATTAATGCACATCAAAGAAATCGAGAAAGCTACGCGGACCGAGGTGCGGGTTCCATTTTTGACGGTTACAACGCGGAAGGAATGAGAAAGGTTGCCCATGCGACACTTTCGCGACCAGATAACTACGGAGATCGCGTACAGGGTCTCCTAGATTCCTCCTTGGCAACTACCTGCGCTTACGTGGGAGAGCAACAGGCGGCAGATAGACTTGGCGGATTTATATCTGCTGCCGTTAGAAAATGAGGGTCCTACGAAGTGCACTTTGATCCCAATTTTACCTTGTGTGATTGAGACCGATGCATCGGACATTGTAATTGCTGCGACAGCCTGGCAGAGCATAAATGGACGAGCTTGTCCTCGCTGCCAGCCAAGGAAAGAGATCTTGTCTTCCAGTATATTTATCCATATTACTATCTTGTTTGCCTTGCCTTGACGCGTCCACCGAGCCTTGCCTTGTCCTTGTTACTACATCAAGTCTGTGTCTTCGATATAGGCCAGTGTCTAGACTGTTTTAGTCAACTTTCGGTCGACCTTGATCCGCACAATAGCTGCTAATACAGCAGCAGCCGTAGCCATCGAGCCCGCATAAAAGATAGCCGGTCGGTATGCTCCAATACCTCCGGACTCCCCATGAGACGCATTCAGGATATAACCAGCAATGGGAGCACCCTGGAATAAGTCAGAATTCTCTTCGCGTCTTCAGCCGATGTCGAATGCGACTCACCAATAAATAACCGCCAAGCCAACCACTAACGATCATCCCCATGGCGACCGACACCCTGGCCGAACCAAACACATTGCCGATGACAGTGGGCATAGTTGAGAAAAAGCCCCCATTAGCCGAACCATTGATAATCACAAATGCAATCAGTGGGCCGATGGAGCTCGAAACGGGCCAGAGCACAAAGATGCTCAACGCGCTGAGAAGGAGGGAAAGCAGCAGGGTGTTCACCGACCCCAGCTTATCGCAGGCAAAGCCGCAGGACAGACGTCCGATGGCGGAGGAGAAGTTGAATGCTGCCACCAGGCCAGCCCCGGCACTCGAGGGCAGGCCGAGCGAGTTGGCGTAAAGCGGCAGGAAATAGGCCGGGACGAATAATGGGAAGGTGCCAATGGCACCGGTGGCGAAGAGGACGGCAAATCGCAAGTCCTTGAAAAGACGCCTGCCGATGGAAGTGTTAACACATACGTTGTATTCAGGAAACGACGGGAGATGGTGATTGCGAGACTAACCATTCCACAAATTTCGTGGGACGAATGGGCGTTCTCTCCTTAATGAAATACGCGGCCGGCAATCCGGTGCCCAGGATCATGAAGCCGAGGACCCGAAATGTCCAGGCCATGCCAACACTCTCGAGTAAGGCGTTAAGGATGAAGCTGATCACGGTGCCTCCGAGTCCTCCGCCGGCATAGACGATGCCGTTTGCGATTCCACGTTTGGCCTTGAAGTATTGAGCAGGCGTCACCGAAACCACCTGGATTCACGTTAACTGTATGCCATTGACTTGATAATTAAACCCAATCAGAAAAACCGACCATAAAGCATAAACTGGCCCCGAAGTCTGTCAGTAAAACTCGCTCGAGAGAAGGATACACTGCACCCGAAGCATAACCTACCTTGTCCCGATCCCTCCTATAACTCCCCAAGTAAGAAACAGCCCGGCAATACTATCATCTGCAAATCCACTCAAGATGCTTCCAAAGCCTAGCAGAAAGATTCCAAGAAACGCAGTGACTCTCGCCCCGATGACCCGAATAAGTCTGGCATTGGGAACCGCGAAAATTGAGATACAGGCCGGACATAAAGATCCGACAAATGCTAGCGTCGAGGATGACTTTCCCTGCGCAACCAGGGCCGCTTGAAGAACACCCCAGGTATAGGAGACTCCCACAAACCACCAGGTGACTAGCGCACACGCAGATATCACAACCCATCCGTAGCCTCCGTCCGGGACTTGTGCGTCTGCCAATACGGAGGCGTCTATTAGATCGTCGGGCTCAGGCGCAGATGACACCACAGCTCGTTGTCTTTCCCCGGCGGTATTCGTCCCATAAGGTTGCAGCTCGATAGCTGTGGTTGGAAGAGTTTGACTAAGGGTAGCCATGGTAGCAGAGTTGCTTGTTAGTTGTCGTGTGAAGGTAGAAGCAAGAAGCGCCACAACACCAGGTACCCTCCGGTCACGTTGCTACGTGCCACGGAACCGCGCGCCCGGCCGCTAAACCGCGAAGGGGAAGCTCCGAAAATTCGGGTGTTACATAATATGCGGATTGGCTGACAACCGTGAAGTTCGGCCCTGACAAATAGCCCTAACCCTGAACGTTATTTGTATGGCGACTGACGAGCCCTCAAAGCTGTTTAATAAAATAGGGCCGATTTAACCCACCCAGCTGAATTTGCTAGCCGATTTGCTCCTCCGAGCGCTAACTTGACGGGAATCACCAAGCTATTCCGCAATTTCCCGCGCCGCACCGATGGCGCCGCCACCCCCGACGCACGTTCTCCGTGTAAACCTTCCTGAACTTCAGAAAAGAAAATTCTTCCGGGAATTCTCGGGAAAAATCATGCCATCATTGGAATACTTGCAACAGAGTGACCCAGCTGAGTGAATGGAGATCACGATATATGGAACCAATTACTTGACTACTTCTGTCCTGTACTTGGGTCGCAACACCTTACTGACTAGTCCGATCTATCGCAGATGCCGTTGACCTCAGAACAAGTCAAAATCGTCAAGGCGACGATTCCTGTCCTGGAGACACAAGGGGCCACCGTGACGGCCCATTTCTACAGCAAATTTGTTGCGCGACAATCCGGACTTGAAGAACATCTTCAACACTACCAACCAGACGAACGGCCACCAATCTAGGGCACTTGCTGGCGCGATTTACGCTTACGCTGCACACATTGACGACCTTGGCGCCTTATCGCCTGCCGTCAAGCGCATCTGTCACAAACGTGCATCACTATACATCCGTCCGGGGCAATATGAACTCGTCGGGACATATTTATTAGGCGCCTTTCAGGAGGTTCTGGGGAATGCCTTCACACCCGAAGTACGGGACGCTTGGGCGGCTACCGTACTGGCAATTGGCCAAGATCATGATTGACACCGAGGAGAACCTGTATCGTGAAGCCGACGGCTGGACGGATTGACGCAACTTCAGACTGTACAAGAAGCACGCCAGAGCCAGAGGAGATAACATCTTTCTATCTCGCTCCGGACGATGGAAAGCCGCTACCATTGTATAAGCCCGGTCAATATATCTCGGTTCGAATAAAGGTGGCTGGGCTAGAGCACTATCAATGCAGACAATATTCTTTGAGCGACTCACCTGGAAACGAATATTACCGGATTAGCGTCAAGAAAGATCGCGGTCTGGACTCTGCGACGGCACAGATGGTGTCTCATCCTGGGCTCGTCTCGAATCATTTGCACAACAGTGTTCAAGTGGGTGACATTATTCAAGTTTCGTGTCCACAAGGCGATTTCTATCTCGAAGAATCCAAGTCTAAATCGCCAGTTGTGCTCATTTCCGCTGGTGTCGGTCCTGACACCCGTCATGTCTATGCTCAATACTCTTACGAGCACGCATTCTGACCGTCCCATCCACTGGATTCACGCGACACATTCTCGGTTCACGCAGGCTTTCCGAGCTGACATTATTCACGCACGGATTGGAGGTAGTGACTGGGTCAAAGAGTAACGGTTGAACGTTTAACCGGCACTAGTCCAAGTCAGGTTAGAAACTGGTACTGTGTATGTAATCTAAGGTGTTTGTGTTGGATTACTGTAGACGCCCTTAGAGAAGGGAGCGGTGCGGCTGATGGGCGTTGTTTATGCCAAGTCCACGTTGGGCAAAAGATGGGATTGTACGTCGTCGTCATGTGAAGAACCGAGCAAAAGTTTTTTTGTGCGACAGATTGTTTCGTAATTCTGCATTGCGCACGGACTTTTATGCGCGTCTGGGCTGCATCTCCCTAACAATTAATAACCGCGGCTCGTCTTGACCAATTCACGGATCCGCCCCCCGCTTGTGCGCGATTCCCGAATTGCAGTTTAACGGTCTCTTATAATCCGTCAACAATCTAATTCGCCGCAGACTGGCTGCTCATCTAATTCGGTATTATATTAGTTATACATGTTTACCATATATAGCAGCTTTATGGCTTAGTCTAATATTTTTTAGCCTCAGTCAGAGACCAGGGCTTATAGTTAACCTCTCAACCTACGACGCTCAGTCTCTTGTTACAATTATACACCCAAACACCTCATTTCAATTCCATTCCATTATCTGTCTTATTCTTAAAGTGAGAATGCCCCTCGATAAGACACTCTTGAATTCGACGCCATGCAACAGTGTGAATACGGCAGCGGCGGCGGCACCATTCAATATCGCCGAGTTATTCGACAAGGGCAAAGAGATTGCGGAGGAGGACCACCCGTCAGCGACGACAAGTGCTGCTGTCGTCGAAACTGCACCCGCGATAGAGCGCGGACACAGAACCGTGTACTTGATCAACACTCCTCGATATCATTTCGAAGTCGTCATTCCGTTGCTTCACGCGTTTTCGAGTCTTCCTGACGTCGATGTGACGCTCTGGCTTAGCTCGACGGGCGCTAATAGATGGGGTGTCCGTCCGTGGCTTGATCTGTATGCAAAGCCAAAGGGTTTGAAGTTGCAGAATGTGCAGGAATTCAGCAAAGCAGCCGAAAATGGTGCCCTTGTTCCTGATATGATTTTCTTGACCAGCTGTCCGGAGGATATCGGTAAACTCCGACCATCCCTCCAGGTTCTACTCGAGCATGGCGCGAATGTCATGAGCATTATCCACGAGTCTCGCTTATTTGACTTAAACAGTAACTCGCCGTACAAGAAAGAGATTAAGTTCATGCGTCCATGGATTCTGAAAGGACAGTGGCAGCTCGCGACGTTATCCCAGCACGTTCAAAATTTCGTCGATCAAAACTTTGCAGAGTTTTTCCAGACGGGAACACAGGTTACGTATTCTCCACCGGTGCTATATCCTGTGTTCAAACTTCCAGAGGAAAACGTCCAACTAGAGACAACTAACCCGTTTGTCGCTATTGTCGGCGCCCTGGAATCGCGACGGAGGAATTACACCAAGATCTTTGAGCAATACGCCAAATTCAATCCTCCGGTCGCTCTCGCCCTCGTCCTCATCGGCAACGGCAGGCCATTACGAGCACCAAAATCCATCAAGGACAAGTTAACCTACAAGAGGGGTCTTGATTATCCGCAATATTTCGGCGAGATTTCCAAAGCGGTATTGATTCTTCCTTCCTTCGCAACAGAACACTATGTGCAATCTCAAGCGTCAAGTACAATCGCGACATCTGTCATCACAGTTACGCCGCCCTTGATGACGAGCCAGATGTTGAGCGCGTATGCGTACCTTGCTGACGACGCCGTTTGGATCCAGGAAGACGGCGAGACGGAGATCGAAGCCTTTTCGCGGATTGCGGACCTTGGGCACGACTCGTGGATGGCGAAGAAGGCCGCAATGGCCGATATTCGGGCAAACCTTATAAGCGAGAACATGAAGACTTTTGAAGCGACATTGGCGGCTTTGGATGATCACGCTCTACAGAGGAAGGTGTCAATCGAGGTCCGCCCATTTAATCTGTCCATACCTCTGTCCATTGCTCTCTTGTCACTTGCGTTGCTTTTGCCATTGATTGTTCATAGATATGTCTTGCAAAATTAATTTAATTGTTTGCTGAACAGGTAGGTAACAATTTATTATAAAAAACAAAGCAGAGTCGAATTACTCCAGTTTTAAATAATGGTCTAGAGACGGTTGATTGCAGCTGAATGACTGCCTAAGACCGAGACCATATAAATGCCGACAACCGGAGTAGACTGCTGTCTCAGGTCATACTTGGACATTGTATGCCCTCTTATTGACGACCAGGCCGCAAACCTGCTCGACAGCGATCCTTACTCTACACATCCGCACATCGGACGGGCCGGACCATAATGCAACGGCGCAACGGTATAGTAAACTCCAATCGACACTGCTCTTTATTTGTGGATGTTGCTGGACGGCGTATACAAAGAGTAGCGCTAGGGGAATACTTTTTTTATTCTATATAAGAAGTTGTAGATGTTGTATGTGTGCAATTCAGTACGTGTTAGCTGGTTGTAGCTGCAGTAGGGTGTAATTATTTTTTAGGGATCAATCCCTGTTATTTTTATTCTCTAGAAAACTATTTTCTTTTTTCCTTTTCTTGATCTGGCCCAGATCTGAAATTTGCGCCGGTCTCATAAAGACCGGGTGACGCACGCAATACCCTAGCCCAATTGCCTGCCCGGCCTTGGTTCCTTGCCGCTCTTCCTTTGCCAAATTTTTTTTCTTTGCCAAAGTCGCGATATACAGGTCTGTTAACATATCTTTAGGCCCAGCGCAAGCCAAACTTTGAGAAGTTACGAATGCACCGTGCAGAAGAGTTAGGGGACCACACAGCCCTCAAATCATGACTAACGGAAAGCACGGAGTCCCGGGTCACCAGATAGAAAAAATGCCACTCCTCAATACTAGTCTAACTGACAGACTAATGATCTGTACTCAATTTGTGCTCGATTAGAGTCCGTCCCGTTTCCAAATGTCGTCATCCAGCACAAATTTATTTGATCTAACTGGTTTTGGTGAAACATTGTACACAAGTTCGATACTCCAAAACTGCAAAGTCAGCGCCCGAAGGGACGGAACTAAGATATAAGCGGCGGCAGTGACCGGAAAAAGGACGTAGTCGAGAAACCTTATCCAACCGATGCGACGGGATACGTCAACCTGTTTCAACGACTGGCGAACAATCGCGATAGATTTGGCGGACGATTTGGATATTGGAGAGATGGAAGACGATGGGGAGAGGGAGGAGAGGGTCATCTGGATGGAGTTTAGGCGGAGACGCAACGCTGTGGCATACAGCTGTTCGTAGAGCAACATCTGGAGTATCGTGCCGCAAAAGGCGACTGTCCGGAGGTAACTGGCACAAATTAGTACTGTCCCTAACAAAGATGACGTTGGGACGGTAGTGATCATAGGAAGCAACGAGCATGCCAGGTCGTCTATGAAGTAATGTATATGAAGGAAGTGCACTTCGTAGAGACGATGTAGCAAGATCACGATACGCAGCCACGGAACAGGACTTGCCATTCTCGACGATAGAGGCGACGTCGACACGCCTGTTGGCGTAGATGATCTCCCAAAAGCATCTAGCGGCAATTTCTCGTCGGCAACCAGAAGGTCGTCCTCAGCGCAAGATTCAGCAGTATCACTCCAGCCCATAATCAAACCGATGGCACGACGAGTAGCATACCCCGAGTCCACTATTCCCCACACATGACGGCACGCCTGTTTAAATCGAGCCTGCGAAGACAGCATCCATCGTTTGTCGATTCTCATATCCGTCGTTGTGTCTCCATGCACCACGTTAGAGTGTGACGCGGGACTGTAGATCGGCACTGCGTCTAGTAGACCGCCAGTTCCAAAAAAGCATTTCAGGTACATGTGGAAATCCTCGGCAATTCCCTCGGGACCCGTATCCCAGAAATTAACGTACCGCGCAAGAGTCATTGTGACAGAGTAATCCGACGTGGGAAACCGAATCTGCGACGTCTCGTATAACCCTGCCATACCGGCGGCCGACCAGAACATGTCCGCGCATCTGACAATAGGCGAAACATTATGTGCGTTACGGTCGAACACAAAAGGCATGACAAACATTGTAAAGTTATCACTCCCTTTTGACACGCAGTGAGCTGTCACGGCTTCGAAATAACTGGAGAGAAGATGAGTGTCGGCATCTATTACAGTGAACACAACGTTGGACTGGCGAAGGAGACTATACCGGCGCGACGCCGTACGACTGGCCCACGTCAAATTCGAACCCTTGCCTCTAGCTTCGCCAGGCAAGTCCCTGGGGTGCAGCGTATACGTAATGTATCGGAAAAGAGGCGAGAATTCGGACATCAGCGTTGTGGCCTTTAATTCTGCACCTTGCTCCTGAGCCTCCATGGCAAGATATACCTAATGCATGTTAGCACTGGTTGCCGTCGCTATACACTGCTAACATACGTCATATGATGAACGAGCCATGTAATGACTAGCCAGCATACTCAGCGTCTCCCGCAACGTGTCCAAATGCTCCTCATAATTTGGCACGAAAATGGCATGAATCGGTGCTCCCGACTTATCCTCGATTTGAGTAGTCTCGATCGTTTCATAGCTGCTCACCTCGCTCTCCGCATTCTGCGCATCACTATCACTAGAAACATATGCCGCTTTAGGATTGCTGCTATTAGTTGTTCGAGACGCACCACACGACACAGGCAGGGATCTAAATATCGGAGAGGAGTCGGGAATAAGCGGAGTCAAGCTGTACTGCTTGGCAGTTTGGAGCATGCCTCTCCACGCAGCGTAAATGCCGTAACAAGACCGGACGCTGAACGCGACCATCGACACATGGTACACCAGCGTGAGCACTATGAAGCCGAGAGAATCATGTCCGACCACAATGAACACTATGACGAGCAAAGTCGAGATGCCTGGGATACACCTGCAGACATAGTTAAACATGCTCGTCAAGTTTGCGGAGTCTGCGGCGGCGATCGACGGAACGCCCATCGCGCACGACAGGAGGAGAAAATGGATGGCGGCAGAGCGGCAGGCACTCGAGGACACAGGACCACTTGATGCTGCTTGTCAAGCTCAGAACCGACGGGACAAGTTGCGACTTACCACAAGAAGAGCCAGTTCGGGAAGTGGTTATATTCGTATACGTATGTGGTTGGAGATGTAATCAAATTACTTGGACAAACCGGCCCGATTCTACGTCAAGCCGCGCTCTAACTGGGCCAGATTGGAATTTATGAATCCGTTAAAAAACAATAACCCATTTGAAGACACGCACTCGTCGATATTAGTCTGCAAAACATTCACTAATACATTTAGATTCTGTTGGTGCTAATAAGCTGTTGGACATTATTATGTAACGTCACAATCTAACCGACCGTGGATGGCTCGAAAAATAATATGAAAAGCAGACCCGTACGACAGGAGAGTCAGTAGCAATGAGCCGCACGACCGAGGGGAACAGATACGCACGTAAAGAATCGAAACTTTAGCTCACGCACTTCGTGAAATTTTTGATATTGAGTTTTCGGGTAGACAGTAAAATTAAGGGCAAAAGTCCCAAATACCACTGAAACTTTCCAACAAGTCCAAAATACCACTGGCCGTCGTACCCACCGTACCCGCAAGTCAGGTCTTTGCGCACTCAACAGAGTGAGATTCAGAGCAATGCAAACAAAATTTCGCATCAAAATCTGCGCTAAGCTACGTTTGTATATCACATTACTTGCCCTGATCACCAATTCCAATTCCGTCCGCGCCAGTCCCTCACTATTCTTCCAAAGGCTCATGTCGACGCATAATGCCCAAGTTGCTTGTGACCAGGGCTGGCCGACAAGATATCCGTCGCAAAGCAGAGGACCACTGGCAATTTAGTATGCTCCTGCAATCAGTGAAGTTCTTATGGTAAATGAACTAAAGGAACCAACAATTTTTAGTGATAAGTAGGCCTGCTAGAAAGAAATGGATGTTGGCGTGCAACTCGGAGTATAACTCACTGATAGCCAACGATACTTGGGATCTCGTTGAATTACTCAAAGGGACGAAAGCCATATCAAGTAAATGGGTATCCAAAATCAAGTATAAATCGGATGGGGAGATAGAAAAAAATATAAGGCTAGATGACTGGTTCGAGGGTTTTCGCAAGTCGCAGAAATTGACTATACCGAGGCATTCTCCCCGATAATCCGATTTGAACCCATCAGAACTCTGCTGGCTACCGCCACCGAACTCGACATGAAAATAGAGTTAACCTAATTGCATAAATACGTATTTAGAGAGCAAACAGAGCACGGAATTTATGTGAAAGGAGAAGCAGATGAATTGATGTAAATTTGTTTATATGTGGATGATATTATAATTGTTGGAAAGAGGAAGGATTTGATTCGGAAGCTCAAGGACCAACTATTCAAGCGATTCGACATGACATACATGGGACCCCTAGAATTCTTCCTCGGCATAAAGGTCATCAGAAACCGTCATGATCCTGAAGTGTGGCTGTGTAATGTAGTGATTACCGCCCGCAAATTGCAGGTACAGGGGAATACAACGCGATTCGCAGTCATTATTCGCTCAATTATTTCCTGATCGTTACAATGATATTAAACCAATATATCACCTAATTGGCCTGCAACGCTTTCTCGAGGAACTCAATAGTCGGCTTATTAGCATCAAACTCCGAAATCTGTCCCTCGAACGGATCAACAGGCGTGCTGCTGAACTTGCGGGCACTAATTCGCTCTCGAACAAGACATCAAGTTCACCATAAGTACGACCTTTCCAGGCTGGTAAACAATTCAACCGGATTGTCGAATTGATTGAATAGAGACATTTTGCCACAAAGTTCCTTTAAAGTTCCGTGGGGTAAATTACCCTATTAGGGTAGTGCCCCCACTCCCACGGCCCAGACAGGGAAGGCTAAAGTTCGCGGACACCCAAATTTCCTTTAATTAAAGGAAATTTCAGAGGTAACCTTTTCCCTTCTTACGGCACCGGCGCTATCCCCATTTCGAACTAGCTCCGTTATGCTATAC
>JAJLTN010000251.1:0-35667 GCA_030568215.1 Lipomyces kockii
CTGTGCCGATGACAGAGTCGGTTCTCCCATGTTCAGTATCGTGATACTAACATCAAAGAGTCGGGACGTCTTATCTTTACCCAGTACTGCGTCCAGAATTACTGGGTCTGGGCGTTTTTTTGTCCGTTGTGGACAAGCCGCGCTCAGATGTCCTTTTTCTGCGCAGATGAAACACAGTCCGAGTCGAGTTCGCCTCTCGCGTTCCTGTTGATCGATGCGGCCGTTGACCTGCGGTCGCCGACGCAGGCACGAGCCCGTCAATAGCCGAGCCGGTACGATACCCTCAGGAGCATGCATATTCCTGACACTCTGCCTGTTGGTATGCGGTCTATTTGACAGCTTTTATATATATATGTACCTTGCGGTGAATATGCGCATTCCTTTAAACTGTCCGTCGATCAACATCTCCACCGCTGCGCTCGACATAAATCTCCATCATTTATTATGAGTTGTGTGGAAAACTATGTTCAGACGATGAAACAATAATAAGTTTTGCCAACATGAGACGGCGGCCCAAAAGCGGACGAAACTTCGTGCGGCTCAACAGCCGCTCGCCCCCGCCCTCGTTCCGTAACTTCAACTGAGGCGATTCTCACTCTTTCCCGACCATGATAAAGTCAAGAATAGAAATTATGGATGAATAAACGGCTCGAGCTTCAATGTCCGCCAACTGTAGACTTGGTGGTCCGCAAAAAATGCGGAAAGGAACGCGGAGTTGTACGCAATGTATGCTACTCTCATCCCTCTCTCCCTCAGCCGCTTGGTCTAACTGACCTTGTGTCTCGACGTGTCTCTCTTCATTATGAGGGTATCATCCATACTGTACTAACTGAATCAATCCAGGCCGTCGTCGCAAAATTGCGTCTTCCCATCCGACAATTTTCAAGCCTGCGCGAGATGTATGCATCGCGGGCTGGAACAAGCCTATGAAGACACCCTCGGCAACGAGAATAGGACATTACGTGATCGAATTGCACGGCTGAAATCACTTATTGAGTCGGCTGCTGTACGTCTCAGACATCTCAAACTAGCAGGACGCCACGCAAAGATGCAGACTTCCCAAACATTGAGGTGCCGGTTGATGGCGATATTGATATATCCGTCAGCGAAGATGGCTCAAAGGCGCCTTTCAAGTCATTTCTTACCACTGATACGGTATGGCGAAAGTCCGTTGATCAAAATAAAAAGGTAGTATCTAACATTTACGTGGAGGACGGAGCAGAGCAGTGAAATTGAACTGACCCTGGACGAGCATACAACAACACTGCCGACACCATTTCCCTCTGATCACGCAGGACCTGATCGCCGTACCAATTTCGTCACGCAGAAACGTAGAAACAGTTGTCAAGCCCTACGATCCATCTTACCACCCGTACGATAGGCTGCTATGAATCCTGCAAGCAAATGGCTTCTGGTGGATTCACTGGCGAGAAAAGACTTTTGGCAGTGCCGTCGCTGCCGAGCCTCTCTTCGAATATGCTGCTCGAGTATATTTCAACGAAAGTCCCGAAGAGATAGGTATTCTGGGCGCTGCATATGCGCGCAGTAATGAGGCCAGTCAAGCTCGGGCCCTCCAAATGGTGGAAAAGATCGTAACGAGGAACGATCAATATGCAGCGTCCATCAAGGGATTGGAGTGCATACTGGTTCAAGGAAAGTGTTACTTGGATTCCGGACAACCGCGACGACCGTGGTTGAGTCATCGTCGCCGGCTGATACTTGCTCAACTTATGATATGTACCTTGTGACCCTGGTGAATAAATGGCCCGAGTTGATAAGTTAGCTCAGAACCTTCACACTATGCGTTCTGGATCACCCGAGCGCGAAGCAATCTGGTGGGCCTCTATATCACGGAGACAGATTTGTGAGCATGATCTTGAATTTACCATATGGTGTCATCGATGCAAAATTGGATTCCGAAAATGAAACGGAGCCGACCTCTCCTTCTATGTTTTCCCAAATGTTCTCAATCCGATACTCTAGGGTTGTGACCAGAATCATAGATCGTAATCAGTGTATGGTCGGTTACGATGCAGATCGAAGAGGAACTCGAGTCAATCGCCGAAGGCATGCCGGCAGACTGGCTGATCCTCCCGTCCAGCCCCGAAGCGGTGACTGAAAGGTGAGCTCACTTCGCAAGCGTCTGCTCATTCAAATGCATTTTTTAACATTCGACTACACTTACATCTGCCATTCATGCGCAAAGACCCGTCAGATTCTCGTCATGAACATAGTCGGCATTGTTGCACGGTAGCCGCGAGAGAGTTGATTGGGCGATACCTCTTATTGCGATCTAATGTGTTTGCGACTGGGGAAGATTTATTCGATTGCAAGACGACTGACTTCATCGCCTTCACTGCCTGCCTGGTGCTCCTAATCGGAGCGTTTTACGTCAGCAACCTTGATGCAACCGAATCGGGTGAATTGTCAAATGACCAAGATGACTCGAAGCTGATTTACAGCTTGAAAGCATTCTTGGCAACCTGGTGAGGGAAAAGTCCTGCAAAATGACCTCCCAGTGCTGTCTTGCTCTAGACACAATTATATCGGCGAATGAATCTGGCGGTCCCAAAGCAGTGTTCATTCCTTACTTTGGAACCATATCAATTGAACAAAGAAAGCGACCTATGGAGTCTTCAACCGGACATCAACATGCATCGTCAGTGCCGGAGCGTGGCACCGCAGATATGCATCCAACGACAAGAAATATTGATGCTAGCCAATTGACCATTGATTTGTGGATAGACAGTAGCGCTGGCACATTGATGGATGAAGACTTTTCAGCTTTTTGGGACTTGATATAGATGAAGATTGGAGTCGGTTCTTGTAGTAGTTAGCTACAGACTGTCAAACACAAGCCTCTTGAACCTTTGAAAGATATTTATTAACTCAGCGGCAACAATTTTTTGTATAAATACACCTGTCGAATCTCACTTACGACATCACACCTTCCTATATCGCCGTTGCACTCTTCCCCAAACGACTATCCCTCGTTCTGCGTGGCATCATATTGATGCAAAGTCCCCGTTCCGCGCCACATTGGTCTCACCATTTCGAGGCAGGGTGCCCTTGATCTGCCCCTCGCAATCAAGCTGTTGCAAAAACAGTCCGAAACACACAATATCCATCTTCCCTACAAATATAATGTTAAGTTCAGGGGTCTGAAGCGACTTTGCATAGTAATGAGCCGCAGGGGCTAGGGTAACAGGATTGCGGAGGTACGACTTTAGAGTTTGGGAGTGAAGTGGAGGGTTAGGGGAAAGTTTATAGTATGATACCGACTACTATCCCACTTTGGCCACATTCACATACAGTAAGGTGGACGGTACGGCTTGGAAGTCAATAGGAGTTAATGGTTTTCAAGTACACTCAAGCTCGTATCTTGTTACTATCATGATGTTGTCTCAAGGGGTTAAGGTGTGAATAGGGATTTAATTAAAAGTCAAGCGCTCGAAATCTCTTACTCAGCAGGATTAGTGTCATATTTAATGCGCAATCGTTATCAAATCCCAACGATAAATCGGAATCTTGTATGCGCGATACTTTGCAGAGAAGGATTAGTTTTACTACATCGGGGTGCATATCAGGTATAGTCTTGTGAGGGACAAGCATGATTTGTTTCCGGGTTCGACGCATTCGTGTTGCGAAAGTTGACGCACTCAAGCGCAAGATTACGCAATAAATTACCCTGAAACCCTGTGTGTCTTTGAATAGACTAATGCAGTCGCGGTGTTTCCTGGACTTCACGCGAGACTAAATAGGAAATCTTTACGCAGGATGTGAAACATTTTCTCCGGCATGTTCCATAATTGCCAGAGGATAGCATATATGTATACATAGAGGTCACCATCATCTTGGCTTTACTTGGCACGACAGGAAAACTGTCTGGACTTGCGTCGTAAAAATGAAATCTACCTGATTTCGCTGCATTTCATACATATCAAGTGCTATAACGTTTCGGTTAAGCGGAAGTGCTTAGTTATTTGGCGTCAAGGTATGAACGTCCAGTTTGGTTTACACCGCACTGGTCTCTAACGCTTGAGTAGATATCCATCTACTATGAGAAATCTGACGGTGAGCTGATTTAACTCCGACTTTATATCAACACCAAAGCAATTGTCTCTCTTTATGGTCAGCTGGCATCCAGCCAATATAGTTCTGTTTGGTCGTAGGGTAAGGGCGAAGACCGGAAATCGGCTCGGACCATTCCAAATAACAGAAGCGCGCGGCAATAGCTGCATCAAAGCATAGATCTTCTTGTTGTCCACGCTGATCATATATGATCCGTTGTTATTCGCGATATATTGGATACGTCTATGAGTGGAACAGACCGATAGCGTGACAAATGGCTCAAAACAGCGGTAACAGCTACTTTGACGTCTCTGTGTTTTTCATGCACGTGTTTTGGTATATCCCTCCGTCGACATTTATATTCACACACTATTATCTAGTCTCTTCCGTGAAACACTCGAGGTATCAATAATTATTTCAGTACTGCTCACATTCCTTAAACAAGGCGTCGGCGGATCATCCCAAGATGCATGGCTCTATCACCGATTAGTTCGTCAAGTATGGATAGGTTCCGGCTTAGGATTCACGATATGCTTGGTCCTAGGTTGTGCGTGCATTGCGGCTTGGTATAAACTTGGAAAGGACATTTGGGGCGCGACAGAGGATATCTGGGAATGTGTGTTCTGCACGCTCGCCAGTGTACTAATTTCGATCATGGGACTAGCGATGCTGAGGCTGAACAAAATGCGTGCAAAATGGCGTGTAAAATTGGCAAAATCGCTTGCTCACAGTGAGAATAACTCCTTTCAAGCAGATATGCTATGGGTCTCCTCCCTCTTGTCACGGTGTTGCGCGAGAGTATCGAGGCTATTGTGTCCATTGGCGGTGTCTCGCTTTCCGTTTCCCCATCGTCTATCCCGTTGTCAGTTCTCGCGGGTTCCTTTTGTGGCACTGGCGTCGGATATTTTATTTACAAAGAAGGAAATCGGGTGAAGATCCAAGTCTTCTTGACCATCTCGACATGCTTCTTATACTTAGTTGCCGCGGGGTTAATTTCCCGTGCGATCTGGTACTTTGAGAATTATCAGTGGTCACAGCTTGTTGGCGGGGATGTCGCGGAAACTGGTAGTGGTCCTGGATCTTATGACATTCGAAAAAACGTATGGCATGTGAATTGCTGCAACCCGTTGACCGACGACTGGTGGATGATCTTCCAGGCTCTTCTTGGTAATATGCCCATTGATTTCGTACATGTGATGCTAATACATAGCTACAGGATGGCAGAACTCTGCGACATACGGTTCCGTAATTTCGTATAGCCTCTACTGGCTTGGCGTAATAATAGCAGTGTGCCTGTTGGCATTTAGAGAAAGCTACGGTCATCTGCCAATTGTGAAATTAAAGGATATTGACCGCGACACCGACTTGAGGTATCCTTTAATTGGTATTCATACTGACACCAATACTGAGATGGGAGATGAGTCGTCGAGTAGTTCAACTGAAGAAGAAATTGAAATTGTTGCAGAGTCGTCATCTAGCTGTGGAGAATCGCGCAATTTAAGGTCATGACTATCTCACGAAGAGTTCTGGGTTCTGGTTTATAATTTTATATTCTATAGCATGCGTGTTATAGATAGTGTAATGACTAACTTTTGCGGTATGCTATTTTAGTTGTCTTGTCCGTCCCGTTATTGCAAGCTGTGATAATTCTATTAGGCGTTTGGGGTAAATGTACTGCGTGTGTATATTAGATATCAATTCAACGGATTTACATAAGTCTGATGTTTGGTTTGTTCAATATGTTCAGATATCTAGGAACAATATTTTGCGCGTAATAGACATGTTTTGCCTCAGGCGCATCTGACTACAAGACTTGAGGGCTAGGGTCTCCGTAAGACGTAATCTGTTGACGTTTGTTCGAAACTCTGGATTAAGGGCTTCTAAATATTCCACCATCCGATAACATTCCTCCTTTCGTTACTACACTCAATTGCCACAATGTCGATTACTAGAGGTAAGTATTTCTTTGTTTTTACTGTCAGGTGGTGTTAGCCTAACCTCGCAGAATCCCTTTGGGCGGCACTGCCGTCAACTTCCAAGGGCGTATCATTGCACATCTCCTACGACCCTCGATCTGATCGGCTAGTGTATCCCAGTAACAAGTCAATTCACCTTCGTTCGCTTTCAAAGCCGTCGTCATCTACTCAATTTACTGGTCACATTGCGGCGACTAGCGTGGCAAAGTTCTCGCCATCGGGGTATTACATTGCTTCCGGTGACATTTCAGGTACCGTCAAGGTCTTCGACTCGTCATCTATGACAGAAGATCCTGAAATTGTGAAGGGCAACTTCGCCATTATTTCCGGCCGTATTAACGACCTCGCGTGGGACTCAGACAGCAAACGCATCATCGCAGTGGGCGATGGCAAAGAACGCTACGGCCATTGCTTTACCTTCGACAGCGGCAATAGCGTCGGTGAAATTGCGGGACACTCCGCGCAGATCAATGCAGTAGACATCCGAAGTGTGCGCCCATTCAGGGCGGCTACCGTTGCTGATGATAGTGCGATGGTATGGCTGGCAGGCCCGCCGTTTAGGTTCGCAAAGTCAGTGCGCGGCGAGCATACGAATTTTGCGACGGACGTGAAGTTTGCGGTTGATGGTGCGTACGTAATTAGTGTCGGGATGGATCGAAAGATTGTAGTGTATGATGGTCGGGAAGGTGATGTGCTTGCGAAGGTCGATGGTGCCCATACAGGTGGTATTCTTGGTGTTGCGGCAGGGAAGAAAGAGGATGGCACGCCTGTATTTGCAACCGCGTCAACGGATGGAAGAGTCAAGTTGTGGGCATATAAGGATATGAGTATCGAGGAGTTGTATACTTGGGATGTGGTTACAGGTGAGCATCTAGTGGGCGTCACTTTCACATCCGCGACCAAACTCGTTGCTGTCTCTTTATCTGGAGATCTCTACTACCTATCGGCTGGGGAGACGACGCCTACACGGACCATCTATGGACACCAAAAATCAATTACGGCATTGAAGGTCTCTTCAGATGGAAAGACGTTGTATACCGGCAGCTATGATGGCCGTTTAATAGAGTGGGATATTTCGACAGGGGATTCAACGGTGG
Source organism: Lipomyces kockii (assembly GCA_030568215.1). Taxonomy (NCBI): domain Eukaryota; kingdom Fungi; phylum Ascomycota; class Lipomycetes; order Lipomycetales; family Lipomycetaceae; genus Lipomyces; species Lipomyces kockii. The sequence goes on from JAJLTN010000251.1 coordinate 7,145, forward strand.
TTGCGGGTTCAGGACACTGTAATCTGGTCACTAGCATAGTTGAGGCTAGCGGAAAGATATATACAGCTGGGTGGGATGACACTGTCAAGGCCGTCAGCGGGACCGAGTTCACATCACTGTCACTGTCGGCGCCGTCGCAGCCAAGAGGAGTTGCTGTCGCTGGCGACTATCTTGTTCTTGCGACTGAGGATGCGGTTTATACACACACGGCCGAATTGGTATCCGTAGCTACATATAAGGGCAACTCGATCACTTCAGTCTGCGCTTCGGACTCGTTTGTTGCCATTGGAGCGCAAGACGGCTCTGTTACGTTATTGACCGTACCTGATCTTAATCGCATATCGACAAATATCCCACCGTCGCGCGCATCTGTTAGTGCACTGGCCTTTTCTCCACGCATCGATGACCAGGGACGACTGCTGTTGGCCGTCGGCGACTCGACTGGTAAGATAGCAGTCGTGAATGCCACTGACGGTAGTGTCGTTACCACGCGATGGGCGTTCCATACTGCGCGCGTGACAAGCATCGAATGGCGGGCAGATGGAAAGTATGCGGTGACTGGAGGATTAGATACAAATATATTTGTTTACAGCGTGGACAAGCCGGCGAAGAATGTGAAGACGTTGGGAGCGCATAAGGATGGTGTGAACGGCGTGGCTTGGGCTGGAGACGACAAGGTTGTCAGTATTGGAGCGGACGCGTGTGTCAAGTGGTGGAATGTTAGTTTGTAGATTATAGATATAGACTGTTTTGGATAGACCAGTTTATGTGTATTTGATTCACCCAATGGTTGTCATATACTTCGTATTCGTATTTCTTCCCCGGACTTCGAGAGAAGCCGAGTATGATCTATATGTGACTTGTGACTTGTGACTTGTGCCTGCTGCTTATCTCTGGATCCGGTGCTGGGTCGTGGAGCTTATGTGCAAATATGTCTTTTGCGCACAAGCCTCGACCAAGTAGCAAATTAAGTAAAGTATTGCTATGGCTCTGACAGTTGACGTTCTTTGCGCGGCCCGGCGGGCCGTCCCAATCATCTGCGGGACCTGTGCATTCATTCCGTAGCCGACATCCCACCACCTTGCTCTACCACTTCCCTCCAGCACTCTCGATTGTAAAATTCTGCATATCTCGCCAGGTTAATGAGCATGTCTCTCGACCAGCAATTCCTCGAAATCGACGACTCGAAAGAGCTAAGTAAGTTACTGATAATTATAATCACTGGCAATCGCCCCGACTGACGATTACTCAAGAGTTTAGCTCGAGACGGTCGGTCGTTCACTCGACCAGGGGCATTGTCTCCTGCACGCAGCCCATGGCTGCGGCCGCCGGTCTGAAGATCCTAAGAATGGGTGGCAATGCGGTTGTATGTATTTTATTTGTCAATTTTGTCCGGTGCTCTGTTGCCCGATGTTCCTGTGCCGAAGGTGTCTTATCAGCGCGTGCCCAACAATATCGCAGGCTCGACGACTTCTCGCAGAGTCGGCTGATGTATTAGTGGTAGCGATTGTTTCTAGCAGTCTGCATTACTCGATTTTCAGTTGTATCTGTAGAGTACTGTGTGAATTGCTTGGCGCGGCCATCGGCATCTGGCTTGTCCAGGACGTCGCGCAGGTGTACTTTTCCTACGTGGACTTTTGGTCTTCGATACAAGTATTTAAGAGCTAATTTAAATAGGATGCTGCGGTTGCTACCGCCGCTGCGCTCACCGTCCTAGAGCCTCACATGGTTTCTCCAGCCGGTGACGTCTTCGCACTCTACCACAACGCAAAGGACAACACCCTCAAGGGCCTAAACGGTTCCGGCCGTGCGCCTGCTGCCTTGAACATCGATTACCTGGCGTCAAAAGGTATCACCGGCCACAAATTACCCCCCAACTCCGTCCACTGCGTTACCGTGCCCGGAGGCCCTGCCGCATGGGTTGACGCTATCGAGGCCTGGGGTTCTGGCAAAATTACTATCGCGGATGCTCTTGCTCCTGCTATCGAGTATGCTGAGTTCGGCGTGCCCATCAGTGAGATCTCCGCCGGCCTGTGGTACCGTGGATACCAGATCATTACCTCCAACTCTCCCAATGGCAAGGACATGCTCATGCCAGACGGAACCACTCCTAAGGCTGGTGACCTCTGGGTCAACAAGTACCTAGCCAATACCTACAAGGAGGTCGCCAAGCACGGCAAGGCCGGATTTTATGAGGGCATCGTTGCGGAGCGCATTCTCAAGATTGTCCAAGAGAAGGGTGGTGTCATGACTCTTGACGACCTGAAGTCGCACACCTCAACCTTCGTGGAGCCGATCTCGATCGACTTCAACGGTCTCACTCTATGGGAATGCCCACCTGCTGGACAGGGTCTTCTTGCTCAGATCGCCGTCGGTGTCATCCGAGAGTTGATCGAGGACAAGCTTGTCCCTCCGCCATCTGAGTGGGCTCACAACTCCGCTCCATACCTCCACATGATCATCGAAGCTCTCAAGATCGCCTTCCGTGATGGAGAGGAGTACGTTGCAGACCCTGAGCGGGTCAAGGTTCCCGTTAGAGAGCTGCTTGACAAGTCCTACCTCAAGAAGCGTGCTGCTGAGTTCAATCCAGCCAAGGCTAAACTTCAGTATGCTCCAGGTCTTGCTAAGACAGCGAACGACTCTGACACTGTTTACTTGTCTGTTACCGATAAGGATGGCAATGCTTGCTCCTTCATTAATTCCGTCGCTGGTCTCTTCGGTACAGGTATCGTCCCTCAGGAGTCTGGTTTCCCACTCCTCAATCGTGGTGTCAACTTTGTATTGGACAAAACTGCTCTCAACTGCCTGGAGGGTGGCAAGAGGTGAGCTTTATAGTTGATATTTATATTTGATTGCCTGTTAACTTATTCGATAGACCATACCACACTATTATTCCTGCCATGCTGACCAAGGATGGCGAGATCTATGCCGCGTACGGCGTTATGGGTGGCTTCATGCAACCACAAGGTCATCTCCAGGTGCTCCTCAACCATTCTATCTTTGGTCTTGACGAACAGAAATCTCTTGACTCCCCTCGTGTCTGTATCACTCCAGGGCGTGTCGTCGACGGAGTGACCCTCACAAACGTCAACATCGAAGGCGACATTGATTCCGCTGTTGTCGAGGAGCTCAAGAAGTTGGGCCACGAAATCACATGGCAGAAGCAGTACGACCCCTTGTTCGGCCGTGGCCAGTTTATTAGACTTAAGAAACTCGATAACGGTATCACCGTCCACAGCGCTGGTAGTGATCCGCGTGGTGATGGTGCTTCGTACCCTTTCTATGACTAATTGTACAATGAAGAGAGCTGGCTTTTTTGGTTTTGGTTGTCAACAAAACTAATTCTCAATGCCGTATGTAGAGGCAAACTGTCACCTTTAATGTCTAGATCATCACAAGTATGATGTAATAAAGAGCTTTTGACTTTACATGAGATATAGCAATTTGCAGACCCAAAGTAATGGATAGTGGTCCCGGAACCTATTTAGTCGCGATAGGGACCCCGTCTGACATATCCGCATGTAACTCCTTGGATGCCATTTAGCAACAACACCTTTTCGCCTTCCTGAATGCTATCCTTCAATACCGCTTCGTCATCCTTCATCTCGCGTAATAAACCTCTATCTAGCAGCTCAGCCTTGACCGAGCCGCGTAAGCCGCCGATTCCATTGCTCGACGGCGTAATCCATTCGCCATTCCTCCAGAAAGCCACGTTCGTGAGACTGCCTTCTGTTACTTGATCCTTCTCGTTGAAGAGTAACACTTCGACCCTCGCGCTGAGTGGGAATCCGGGTGGTAGCACACGCTCCCTGGCTGCTGTATACGGATCTCGATTCGAGGTCTTGAACATTGTAATTGATGTCTGCGGTGTCCTTTCCGAATCCACATAGACGACCCATGACGTCTCTGGCTTTGTGTCGTCCCTCAACCCAGAGAATAAATTGCTGCGGGGAGGAACCTCGTTTGCTTCAACTTTGATATCGCCATCCTTGGACACAAGCGTCCGTAATCGCCAACATTTATCTAGTTCGCCGACTGCTAAATACAGCGCGGTTAGCAATGCCTCAGGCGTCACTACCTGACCTTTCGCTTTCGATATGTCGGGCCAAAAGTACTCATGTGCTGCGTTTAAACGAAAGACGTGTCGTGGGAATAGAAAAAATAGACGGGGATCGAGATCTGCTTTGCATGTTGCGAACTGCTCGGGACCGACGGACGACGGAAACGCCGAGAAGAGTAGCGATGGGTCGTACCTAATAGCCGACGTTACGCAGAAGTTTGGGTCGGACTCTGCCATTGCGTAATTATTTCAATTGTGACGCTGGTGCTGAATTAATTGCTAGTTAATGACAAGTTTGCTTTCTGTAACCAAACGCCGCGGCATTCTAAGATCCCGGCACAATTCAATGCGATAAACATCAGTCACCGACCTTCGTTCACTCGCGATATGGAAGCGGCGTAATCGGCATTTCGTCAGGGCCGAACCGGCAACCCTAAACGCATACACCCTGTGACACTTGCGTCGAAGTTGGCCGGCTTCGTTTGCTCGATGGGCAGCCGCCACCAGCCATAATCCGCAGTCCTAGGACATTAACCCGACACTTCGATTTGAAGACCACCAACAGTCGCATCGTTCACGATGGCTGATCAGAAACCGATTACCACGACGACTATTTTTCTGTTCATTCCTAATCTCATCGGATATGCGCGCGTCGTTCTCGCGCTGGGCTCACTGGCCGTCATGAGGTACCATCCGAAGATATGTATGTGTCCACTTCATTGAACGTCTATATTCCAATTTGACAGTCGATATGTATTACTCAGTAAACGAGAAAAGTATGTAGGAAAAAGTATTAATTGATCACTTAGGCACGTGGCTGTATGTAGTGTCATGCTTGCTAGACGCATTCGACGGGGCAGCTGCTCGGAAATTCAATCAATCCACCAAGTTCGGTGCCATTCTCGATATGGTCACTGATCGATGCACAACCTCCTGCCTCATTTGCTTCTTGTCTTCGAGGTATCCTAACTGGGCTATCTTCTACCAGCTGTTGATTAGTTTAGGTACGTACATATCATCGTAGTTGGTATCAGTTGGAGCAGCCGTAGAACCTTGGTGATTGCATCCAGATAGTGTGTAGTGTGTAGTGTGTAGGGCTTACGAGACATGCAGATTTGGCATCGCATTATATGCATATGGTCGCAATGCTCGGCAGCGGTCAGCAGAGTCACAAGAAGGTCGGAAAAGAGAGAGGATGGTTTTTGAATCTATATTACACCAACACCGTGAGTCAGCTGATATTCCCCTGTGAAGCTGCAAATTTGCTGATAGTCTTAGCGCGTCCTTTTTATTTTCTGCGCCGCTAACGAGTTGTTCTTCGTTGCCCTCTACTTGTACAGTTTCCCACCCGCCACTCCGCCATATCTTGGATCTGTTTACGGCATTCCGCTGTCATATGCCACCATCATGGCGATCGTCACATTCCCCTTGTGGCTCGGCAAGCAGTGCACTAATGTCATCCAGATGGTTCAGGCTGCACAGGTTTTGGCTCAGGTTGACGTCGAGGAGCGCAATGGCAAGTTGGCCGCCGGAGGTGCGAAGAATAAGTAAGGTCTAGAAGGTTTTAGAGACTGGGTATGTTAATAGACAAGAGGATTCGACGACATATGAAGTTTTGGTGCAATGGGCTGTAGCATTTGTTAGTGATCTTGCATTCCAATCGGGTGCAAAGCCTGTGGCAGGACTATTACTGATCACTTTAATATTGGAGATATACGGTATTGATGTAGGTTATTATATTGGCGATGCATAAAATGGAGTTTCAAGTTCGAGTTACCCGACAGTAGGGTGAGAATGGCTTGATGGGATTAGAGAAATTAAAATTATGATAGGCTTGCAAATCATTTAATTTCTCTCGTTATCAACAATTTCGATATTGGGTCATGTATTTCATATTAGTAATTTTCGCTTTTGCTGAATTTTCGTATGTACCATGATCAATTGATAACTACGATCTATTGCTGTTAAATGTATTAATTTATATTTTTATGTAAATAAGTCTCTATAAAATTAATAATTATTCTTGTTTCAATAGATACAAAATCACGTAAGATTGAGCTCCTGTCATATTAGCAATAGCTGAAAAGAACCGCCCGAGGAGCATAGGAACAGCCATTGTTGACATGGGCCAAGTCAAAGAGGTGGCCATCGATCTATTGATACCAATACAAGGTATCTCGAGCATGTCTGTTTTCAAGTTTCTCGTCTCGCTTCTTACCTTGGTCCCATAACAACGTACTTGACGAAAGCGGTGATTGGTAAATACACCACCCTTTTAGAGATCACGATATGCCTACAATAGATTGCCTCCACTGTTTCTCAGCCTCGTCGGGCGATCCGGTGATCGCCACAACATCACCGACATACTTTGCAATATTTTCATCACCCTTAAAAAGATCCACGTTTTCGTCCGCAACAACAATGGTAATTGGGTCGTTTCCATCCAAGGCTATGTGTCGTAGTATCGGCTTGACTGACTCAACTTTGGACACCGAGAACACGTGAGTCGGATCTGCCACATACGCACGCCGCAATTCTTCCACTGATGGGAGCGATGAAACTGCGGAGAGATTTGTCGGATATAATATAAGCAGATCAACGACTTCTTGTGTGGACGGTGACAATAAATCTCGATTAGCAAAAGTCTATATATGATTAGCGATCTGCTGAGACACAATGCTTTCTACCTTGTACCTCAGAGATAATAAGAGCCACTTTTTTCCGCTTTCCACTACCCTTCGTCGCAGCCTTGATCCCAGTAGTATCCAGTGAAACGTCTGGTTGCTGCGAACTTGTGTTCAACCACTGTGATATTGGTTCAGACAAAAAATAATAAGCCAAAGATGTCACCATTGTTGCCGCGACGATACCAGCAATAACAGGAAATCGCCGTAGGCGAGATGACTTTGGTGCACTGGAGAATGACATTTTCAAGATGGGCCCATCAATCCCGTATATATCTGCTGAAAAATCGTCATTTGCGAGTTATTAGGCAATTGATTCATTTGATGCGTGACCGCTATGTACTTCTAAGAATGATGCAGGGTTAGGTTACGCCGTCATATTTTCCTTGTGCGTGGATTTGCAACCTTCTCTCTCTCCCTACCTTGGTCTCTTGTAATCAGGACTTTCGAATTACTCTCGCCGTACACTTTCCGTTGGGGAGTATCCTTTAGTTATCTTTTAACTTTTACTTTTCTTTTGGGAGGTGAATGATGCCACATGCGAGCTTTTATTAATAGAGCTCAAAAAGATACGGACTAAAGTATTGCCATCAAACGGCATCTGTAAATTTACTATTTCCTGATTGTCAGAGAAATCTCGATTGGGTTTCTAAGACTGTCTATTGTTTTGTTTCGCTATCTTGATTAAGTCAAGTTGCGTTCGTTCCCTTGATTGTTTTCCCACGAAGATTATCTTCGTGTGTTGACGAGTTATTCGCGTCCTCTTTGTCGACAATTGCTCTTGTGACCAAGAGGTTTCAAGTCGCAATTTCAGAGAATACAAGGTTGGATATCTATCCTACACATCTGCTGCCCTTGTTGAGACGTAATACAGCGTGGATTCGCAATGGATAACCCGACTTACGAAGAATTCATTCGTCGCCAGCAGGAACAGCAGGAGCAGCAGCAGCAACTTCAGCGGCAGCAGCAGCAACAACCACCGCAGCTTTACAGCGCATCGATGTCCGGATATGCTCCACAATACCCTGCTCCCGAGTCTCAAATGCTTCGAGACGGCGAAAACTACCTGTCCGACTCCCCTTTGCAATCATTTTTCGGCTCATACAGTGGTAGCAGGAATTCGACTGTTGCGCAGCCTGGGCAACCCTACGACGCATATACGGCACAACCGTCGAGTGGTGTGTTTGGATTGCGCCCTCAAATGAGCCACAATGTGTCAGTTTCGCAACAGCCTCCCTCGCAGTACACCTTTATGACCCCCTCGACTCCCTCGCTTTACCAGCCACAGCCACAGCCACAGCCACAGCCAGGTGCAAGCCACTTAGACAGATTGAGCCCGATGACGTCATCGCAACCACAACAAACGCACATTAGTCTTCCAAGTCCACAACCTCAACAAAACCATCCATCGCCGCAATTGCAGCTGGACCAGACTCAATTCTACGGAGGTTTGAACGGTGTGAATCAGCAGCAATATGCGCCGGTTTCGACTTACCAGCAGCCACAGGTCCGGCTACCGTATTTCACGTCTTTCCTCAATGGGGAGCAGTCGTCGCAGTATCTGAATCCTCACGTTTATAATTCTTATCGGGACTCGTCTGGCACTGTGCGAGAAAATGTTGCATCAGAGGCTGTGTCGCAGGGAATTGACAATGTTAGTGCGTTATCTTCCATTTCGCCGGCTGATGTGTCACTGCCCTCGCTTCATATTCATCAGGCTGACAACACGCCTGTCCCACATTGGCCCGTTCCACCAATGCCTGTGTCCGCAGCTTCCGGGCCAGCTGATGTGCCGAAGTCTGAGAAGAAAACAACAAAGCGAACTGGCTCGGCGGCATCTGCTGATCGACCTCCACCTAGGAAGAAGGCAACTAAGAAGACAACTGCTGCTGCTGATCCTACCCCGATGACCGTTTCGCAGTTACCAACAGTTCCACCAGCGATGGATGCTGCTACTGCATTAGTACAGCATGTGGAGTCTACACTACAGTCGGGCCAAATTTTGGCTCCAGCAGCAACTCCCTTATCATCGCAGCTAGAAGTGTCCGCACCCGTTGCAACCACTGCATCCCCTCCAGTTCCTGAGAAGCCCAAGGAGTTATCTATCCTTCTGGAAAAAGATCCAGTTACCGCATTACGTCTGCGTGTAGCCACCGCTTTTAGAAACTTGATGGATGACATGCGGCTATTAACGGACCGTCTTGTCGAAATCATGTTGTCTATTCCGGAGGAGGCATACGGCATGAAAACCAAGTTTGATCTGCGCGAGGTCTACTTGAGTCAGCTGACAATTTTGACCGGATCAAGTAAAGACGTTTGGAATGCGCTGTCGGAGAATAATCTTTGTCTTGCGCGAATTAGAAATTGGTTGGTGAATGATTATAAGTCCAAGCGATTTGATAGTGCGAAACCAGTCTTAGCGGCGCTAGCGAGAATGCCCATCAGCCTGGAACAATTGAAGCGAGTTAAAATGGAAAAGGTGCTGTTATTCTTTGAAGGAAAGGGTAATGATGCATGCAGGGAAGTGTCACGGAGAATTCTGAGTCGAGCGAAGAATGTTGGAGGTATTATCATTACCGTGATCTTCAGTGAGACTGAAATTGCTAACCTCAGTTCAGACCAAGATAAGTTGTCACAAAAGCCGGGATCGCCTAAGGAAGCAGATGCTGCGGATAGCAAAAAGGCTGTAGTGGATGCAAAAAAGGTTCAGATTCCTCGAGCAAACCCACTTTCCGGATTTACAATTCCAAAGAAATCACACGCTACTTCTGCCTCGACGACTCCAAAGACACCGGCTACGAGTAGTACTACATCTAATACAGTCAAGACTGAAAGACCGTCTGGTAATACCAGCTTTTTCCAGAGTCTACAGAAGAAACCTGTTGCTCCAGCGAAGTCAGCAGCTTCGAAGCCTGCAGAGGAGAAGTAAGCGCATTTCTGAATGAATATTGGTAATGAAACTAATGCCACTTAGGAAATCAGTGTCGTCTGCACAGCCCTCAACGCCAGCTCCTTCGGCTGCACAGCCTCGGATCTCGAGTCTCTTCACCGCATTCCGAACTGGGCCTAAATCAGAAGACGTTTCAGAAAGCTCAACACCTGAGCCAGTACGTCCACGAAAGAAGCGGAAAACTGTTGCCTGGCGTTCGGATGCCGATCTTGTGCAAGTGAGATATTTCGAGACCGACCCTAGCGAGCGTGCATTGAACGTGAGTGATACAGTTCATGAGCGGTATCGTAATGCTAGAGAGCTCGATATTTCTGAAGGCCGTGCTGCTTTCAAGAAGGGTCAGCACATTGCAGATATTGAGTACGAGGTGGAAGAGGACGAGAAATTATCTTGGTATACTCCAGTTGGTAAGTGCGAGTTTATTACACGATGTTGAATGTTTATTAACAGTTATAGATATTGATTTCGTCAAATGCGAGCGCTTTACTGAGAAAGAGTTGGAGAAGAATATGTTTCGTCATGGTGGTAGCAAACTACCAGAGAGTCGCGAAGCACTTATTCAGAAAGAGCGAGAGTCCAATGTACTTCTTGCTATGTACTTCACGGAAGCGGATATTCCAGTCTCGCCATCGGAACCGGAAAATGAAGCAGACCTGGGTTCGGATGACTCACGAGGAATAAGGGAGATGCTGGTTCCGCAGCCTACTCGGCTCTCCTGGATGATGTTGCTTGTTAAAAATGGCAGCACTCCACATCCTACCGCTGTTTCTTCAATTTCGGCGGCTGCTACAACGCCAGCAGCACCTATTCACTCTACGCAATCCTCTGCAGCGCAAGGATTTGCCACTCTACAGGCTCTACTCCCGTTTTTGGCACAGGCGCAAGCACAACAACCACAGGTGCAAGCTCCTCAGTCGCACACGCAGCAACAAGTGCCAGATCTCACAGCTCTGGCAGCGATGTTACAGGCGGCTGGTGGATTGTACGGGGCGGGAACAGCCACCGCGAATGGCTCTTCTAGTTAGTCGCACGGTACGAATGATGTTGTATTGTTTAGATCTTTAGCATAGCATTTGGGCTGGGTGTTATTTGTCTTATGGCCTTGTACTTATATGTATATATTAGCTATCCTGTGTACTGAACTATCTACGTGGCCAACAGCTTTGATGGAATAAAGTTTGCAGTTATCGATTAGATATTTTGGCTGTAGTGGTTCAAGAAAATTGTACTATAAACGAACGATTGAATATAACTCTTTTTTGATAATATATGCTGTCATAAAACTTGAGTTCGGGCGATGGCATTGCCGGTTGTTTCTAGATTAGGTTTGGAGATTGTAAGACGTTGCACTCATAGCTTCTGGTTGGGAAGTGTCGTGAAGCGCGGCGTCTCGAGACATCTCAGGTCATTTTGACACGACACCAAAATTGGCATCTTCTGTCAACTACGCGCATACTATAACTATTCGCCAATCGCTCGCGTCTTGCATCTGTAGTGATCACGGTATTGGTTTATCCATTTTGATTTTTCTACGACAACGTCTAGGCGCTCGAGGCTCGTCACTATAGTACGAAATAAGCAACGGACCAATCATCAGTGGCCTCGGCTTCACCATCGTGTTAGAGCGACAAACAAATGGCGCTTCAGTCTCCGTCATCTATTCCACGGCCAACGAAGAATCTGACCCTTCGTGACCGGCAGATAGGTTGGTACTTTGTTTAGATGGGGAGATTGGTAGTAACGAAAGCGTGCAGCGGCGATCGAACGGTTCCTGAATTTAAACAAGGATAAACCCGCTAGTGTTGGTGCCATTGGAAACGATGTCCCTATAGCAAATGGATCCGAAAATTCTACATCTGCAAATAACGATGACCCAATTTGGAAAGTGTTAGTGTTCGACAAGTTCGGCCAAGACATCATTTCGAGTGTGTTAAGGGTGAATGATCTGTTCCAAGTAAGCGGCATAAATCTTTGCTAATAGTAGTGTTGATGCTAATAACTTATTGTAGAATGGAGTTACAGTCCATATGTAAGCTTCAAGGCAGATAATTTAATCGATATGCGCTAACTGGGTCCAGGCTACTCAACTCGGAAAGATATCAGATTCCGGATGTTCCAGCAATCTACTTCGTATCGCCAGATCCGGATAACGTCAAAAGAATATCGCAAGACTTAAATCAAAATCTATACGAATCAGTATACATCAATTTTATCTCTTCTATCCCGCGATCTCTTCTCGAAGACTTTGCATCACAAAATATCAACACCACGCAAATGATATCTCAGGTGTATGACCAGTATCTTAATTTTATTGTCACTGAGCCCGATTCGTTCAGTTTAGCACTTGATAAAGTTTATTCGACGCTTGCCAGCCCTAAGGTTAAGGATGAGGAGATCGAGGCTATTATCGACAAGGTCGTGATCGGATTGTTTTCGGTAGTGGTGACAATTGGTCAAATTCCAATTATCCGATGCCCAAGAGGCAATGCGGCAGAAATGATCGCTCAAAAGCTGGATCAGAAGTTACGAGACTTTGTGATAAATTCTCGAGATAGCACGTTTAATACTCAGACTCAGAATCTCCAACGACCAGGTATGTGCACCATTTGCCATCTTGTCAGTCTAATGGGCTAACGAAATAGTTCTTATCATTTTTGACCGGAACGTTGACCTAGTCCCTCTACTTTCACATTCGTGGACATATCAGTGTCTTATTCACGACGTTCTGGAAATGCGACTCAACCGAATTCGAGTGGATTCCGATGACGGCAACGGAAATATCTCCAAGAAAGGATATGATCTAGACCCTAAAGATTTCTTCTGGGCACGTAATGCAGCAATACCCTTCCCACAAGTAGCCGAAGATATTGACACTGAGCTGACTCGATATAAGCACGACACGAGCGAAGTCACATCTGCAACTGGTGTTAACTCGATTGAAGATGTAAGCCAGCTAGATTTGAATGCCAACGCCCAGCATTTGAAGACAGCCATCAGTGCTTTGCCAGAGTTGACTGCGCGAAAGCAGACCTTGGACATGCATATGAATATTGCTACTGCGCTGCTCAAGGGTATCAAGGAGCGGGGATTGGACACGTTCTTTCAAATGGAAGAAAATATCACACGACAGCCAAAGCAGGTTATTCTAGAGGCCATAAATGATCCTGAAAGAAAGAGTCCTGAAGATAAGCTTCGATTATTCTTAATTTACTACATTTCGCTTGACACAACTATCTCAGCTGCTGATATGGCTGAGTATGAGCATGCTCTAGTCGCTGCTGGTTGCGATGTATCACCGCTAGCGTATATCAAGAGGGTGCGAGAGATCACGAGAATGACCATGATGACCAGCGCGCCATCGAATGCTGGCCAATCTTTAGGGCCATCTGCTGGGGGTGGTTCGGCCGACAACATTCTTCGCGGGTTTAGCAGCATTTCCAACAGACTTACAGGTCGTCTAAAGGATGGTGGGCTATCCGGAGGATTTGAAAACTTGATTTCTGGAGTAAAGAACTTCCTTCCTTCACGCAAGGACTTAACCATTACAAGATTGGTGGAGAGCATAATGGACCCTGGATCCGGAAGCTCGTCTACGACGGAGGATTATTTGTATTTTGATCCGCGAATGGCTCGCGGCGCTTTGACGCGTCCTCCTCCACGGAACCGCACCAGCTGCTCTGAGGCGGTCGTGTTCACGGTTGGCGGTGGAAATTTCTTGGAATATGGAAACCTGCAAGAGTTCGCCAAGCGAACTGGGAAACGGGTCGTTTATGGCAGTACGCAGTTGTGCACGCCAAAACAGTTCGTTGATGAATTAGCGGAGTTGGGACGCGCTTAGAGATAATGCAGGTGAATGCTACATGTAGTTTAATAGGATCATGCTTGACGTGTATTTGTACCTTTAATAATCCAATTTGGCATCATATCTTACAAAAAGTTGCGTACCTATCTACTAGTGATACTCCTTGATTTCCAAATCCTTCATTTCTTCTTCCTGCGCCCATTCCTCGACTCTGTCCAGTAAAGCTTCTAATGAAGTTCCATCCATGCATCCATCCAAATCGTACATCGTAAATCCACACCTGTGATCCGTCACTCTATTTTGTGGGTAATTATACGTCCGCAATTTGTCGCTGCGGTCTGTAGATGCTACTTGCAAAGATCGCGACTGTCGCTCATGAGCCACCTTCTCGGCATGCTCCTTTTCAGCTAGTCGTGCACGAAGAATCATGAATGCTTTTGCCTTATTTTTGTGCTGTGATCTGTTATCTTGCATTGATACAGTGGTACCCGTAGGAATATGAGTCAGCCGGACGGCCGACTCCGTAGTATTGACATGCTGGCCTCCTGCTCCTCGAGCTCGCATAATATCGATTCTGACCTCACCAGGCGCGAATGATCGCTCCGCTTCATTTGAGTCTTCACCTCCACTATCCAATTGCGGTAACACGATGACTGCAGCCGCAGAAGTATGTACCCGGCCTTTGGACTCAGTAGCAGGAATTCGTTGGACACGATGGACCCCTCCTTCGAATCGGAAACGTTCGTACGCACCCGACTCTTCAATTGACAGCATACCTTCCGTGATGCCGTCTGCCCCGGAAATTTCATTCACGTTTAAAATTGAGTAGCGCCATTTCTTGACAGTACAGTATGAGACGTACATATTCATTAAGTCCTTGGCGAAGATGGCGGCCTCCGCGCCACCTACGCCTGGTCGAAATTCCAAAATGCACGGATATGAAGCAAAAGGATGTGTTGAAACTAAAGCCTTTTTGATTCTATTTGTAAGGCTGTGCAAAAGCTGCTTGATTTCTTCCATTTCTTCCAATACGTCCACTCTAAGCTCCAACGCTTCGGGGTCTTCCGAGACAGACAGTTTGTGGAGGTCGTCAAGGGTCGGTACAAATTGCTCATACCTGGCTAGGTTACTTGCTAGTCCATCTAAACGCGCCTGCTCGACAGCTTTTGCGGGATCGTAACCGTCATCGGTCAGTGATTTCGACAGCTTGTCGCGCTCGGTCCGCAGAGACTGTGCTTTGGCAAGGAGCTGTGGATGCAGCTTATAGTCGGCTACAGAATTGTCAGTTATCCAATACGCGTCAGGCCGTGCAAGATTGCGAAATACCTTCTTCGAGACCTGCGCTGAAATACCGCGAGACTGGAAAAAATGGAGCTACGCACGGTTTACGTATCGGCGGTGCCAGTGGCCGGACGACCGCCCGGAACATACTCATCTCTGAACATCCAAAGTAGTCGGCAAATATTCAAAGCTGCAATTTGTGAAAGACAACACTCATAGTACTCAATAACTGCGAACAAACTGTATAGACAAGGCCTGCATTACATGCCCTAGAGCCAACTTACATTGCCGCTTGGAATTACCCGGAGTACAAGTCACGTGGCAGGAGGTCGGATAAAATGTTTATGGTGAGCAACGCACCAATTTAGCGGTGGTTTACAAGAACACAATCATGGTTCTACTATGTATCTCCCTCCTCTCTCCTCCCCCCTACCAACAGATATGATCACTATTGTACAGCTTGAAAAGTCTAGTAATATTCTCGAGTTCATCTTGGTTACTTGGAAGTCAGGGATGTATATTAATGAAAGTTATAAGTTGTTTGATTTTATTATAAAAATTGTGAAGTATAGGCTGATCATCGCATGGTTGCATTGCCTGCCACTCGTAGCATCTGATAAATCAGACTTGAGTATCTGACGTTCTTCTGTATGACGCACGCACTAAATTACCCGCTGACGGCGAGAACGGCCGGCCGATCTTCGCCGAACTTCTGGAATCAAGCGCCTGACCATTATCATATACTGCCCCAGTCTTGTATATACGAACGCTTCTCCGAGCAATTGAATGCTGCTCAATGACGGGGAAAGAGTTTAACCGAGACAATCAATAATCGACAATGGGAACAACATAGTACGCTATAATTTAAACTGTTCATATCTAAATGCGGGGAATTGGGCGTAGCAGCCAAGCAGCAGCACGCGGGACCCTGGTTATCTCGTCTTGAAGTGAGGCCGCTGCCGTTCCATCGAACATCCCCTCGTTTGTTCTAATAGATTGTGCCGCGGCATCAATTTCCACAGTGGGAGCAATCAGAAGGAGTGCTTCTCGTCACTTTGGACGCATATCGGTGTGGCTCATCCACCAACCGAGAAACTAGCTTCGCTGACGAGTCCGGCGTTGTTATCTGTCGAGGATAATGCCCAGCAAGCGTCATCTACAAGTGGATGCAGAGGCCAACCGTTATTGTCTGTGCAAGGACGCAATTCTGTCATCGATCCAGGAGTCTCGTGTGATCCTTGACAACCAACCGGTGTCGGAGTGCTTTCCGGAGACCTTCTACTATATGGTTGACGGCGGCTTGGTAGTTAAGGTGACAAGCGTGAGTTATCTTTGTCAATATGAAATCTTGCGGATAGAGTCAGGTGATTATCGCAGCAGCAAGCTGGGGTTTGAAGGCGCTGACGACGGGGATGAGAGACAAATGGCGAAGGTTTTCTCTATAGTACACTATTTATTGCGGCTTACTTTCATGCATGTTTTACATACTGCCAAATAACTAATGACGGAGTGATCAGTCAATTGTTCTTATTGGGATGTGGATGTCACTTCGTATTAATCCTACTCTGGCCACAGCTTCTCCACTTGGTTAGACGTGTGATTTCTCCTGTGTGATCCTTGTGTTAAAGGTTTAGCCGGACAATTAGGCTATGCATAATTGGAGCTATGCTACCGATAGTTCATGGACTGCGGTTGGCTTTACACTTCTCCAAGCCGATTTTGGACTAAGTTCGTATCCCTTGCAAGATACGTGTTATGCATAATGCGGTATCTCCAAACGAATCTGACTTCTCATGACCGAGAAATATGCTGTCGATTTTACTGGAATTATGCAAGCGTAAAATGCGGGGTAACTGGATCAGATATATAGCCGTTTGAACTTCGGACGCCGTTTATGTTTTGGATTTGCAAACAACATGTACTCTTTTCCACTTCATTTGGCTGCTCTGGCGACCTTGTCGCCACTTCTTGGTGTCTTCCTGGCTAGCGCTTCATCGTTGTCTGTGCCTACCGGAACGGCTGCCAATTTGCGTAGTCTGTCAATCTATCAGATTGTGACTGACCGTTTTGCACGAACGGATGGATCGACGACATATTCTTGCAATACAAGCGACAGAACGTACTGCGGCGGTTCGTATCGGGGTTTAGTCGATAAGCTTGACTACATCCAAGGTATGGGCTTCACAGCCATCTGGATTTCACCCATTGTGGAGAATATTCCTGATGACACTGGATATGGATACAGCTACCACGGATACTGGATGAAGAATATCTACGCGTTGAACACAAACTTCGGTTCAGGCGAAGATCTGATCACGCTGGCTACGGCGTTACATGACCGCGGCATGTACCTGATGGTTGATATCGTCGTCAACCACTATGGATTCTCTGGAAATCATGCGAGTGTGGATTTCTCTGCATATCCTCCATTCTCGTCTTCCGACTATTTCCACCCCTTCTGCTGGATTACGGACTACTCAAACCGGTCGCATGTTGAAGATGTATGGAACTCGATATAGGTCTTCTAAAGATTGAATGTAACGAGTATAGTGCTGGCTTGGCGATGACACGGTTCCTCTTCCGGACGTCAACACGTCACTTGACAGTGTTAAGAGCGGGTATCAGTCGTTGGATTGAGAACCTGGTCTCGAACTACTCGATTGACGGGTTGCGCATTGACACTGTCAAACATGTGCAGATGGATTTCTGCGCGCCGTTTCATTAGGCGGCTGGGATCTACGCCGTTGGTGAAGTATTTGACGGGATCCGCGATGGTGTTCTTAATTATCCAGTCTATTTTCCCATCGTGTCTGCATTCGAAAGCACTAGCGGTTCAATCTCGACGTTAGTGAGCATGATCAACACGCTCAAGTCTGGATGTCCAGACACAACACTGCTGGGATCCTTCATGGAGAACCACGACAATCCACGATTTCCGAGCTACACATCGGACGAGGCGTTAATAAAAAATGCAATTTCGTACACGATTCTTGCGGATGGCATCCCAATTATCTACTATGGTCAGGAGCAGGGCTTTTGGCAGCGACCCGGCTAATCGTGAAGCGCTGTGGCCCACTGGATACGATACTGGCTCGACTCTATACAGGCACATTGCGTCTCTGAATCGGATCCGCAACTATGCGATTTACAAAAGCGATACCTACTTCACGTACCAGAACTGGGTTATCTACTCGGATTCCTCGACGTTGGCGTTGCGCAAGGGCTTCGACGGCAATCAGATCATCACTGCTGTCGAACCTCGGATCGAGCGAAGTTCGTATACGCTCACGCTCTCTAGCACGGGGTACACTGCGTCGAGCGTTGTGTATGAAGTCTTGACGTGTACAGCTGTTACGGTTGATTCGTCGGGTAATTTGGCCGTTCCAATGACTAACGAGTTGCCGAAGGTGTTTTATCCAGAGTCGCAGTTGACTGTGTTTGAAATTTGTTCATTGTAGGCGCTGAATGAGAAAAGATTGTAGGGGGCCCTAGAGAAGTTAATAATCAATAGAGATGCCTATTGTAGATCTGGTGATAGATCCACGATTCAGAACACTGCTAGTGCAGAGAGAATCAGGAGAACGACTACTACGAAAGTTATGAGAAGCATAAAACAGCTGCTACACGAACAATACCCGCCTACAAATGTGTCAACGGGAAATTGGCACTGTTTCATCTTCTTCGCTAAGCCCTATCATCCGTCACGCCCGTGCCACGTCTCGATAAGGACTTATAACTTATCCTCTAATTAAATTTATAAAAGGTCAAAATCTAACATCCTCAGCAAACAATCGCGAAGAAGCGCAATATCAAATAAGTCAAACTATGGTCTGAAAAGTAGATGATGAACATGTTAATGAAATAGGCCGACTATTCCAACGGAGAGAAATATTTTTATCACAATTTTTTCTGCGGGCTATCAATCGACATCAACATTCTCATCGTTGAAACCCTGAACCCTGACATAGGACATAGGATATAGGATATAGGACATTAGATAAGACAGGATATGGAATATATTAATATGTTAAATGGACGTCGTCTGTATGAGTGGTGTATCAATCAAGTTCTTCAGTTATCGAACCAACTTCTATGGATTCAGCCAAAGTATTCGTCGACAATATCGCCACCTTCCTGTCTCGCATCCCTGCGATCATCGCTCGACAAAGCGGTGGTCCAACAAGTAAATCAAGATACTACTTATTACAAATAACACAAAAGCCGCGCATCCGAGTGTAAGAATATCACATGAGACCGAGTCCCTTGTCCCGTAACCGCGATTCCTCGGGAGGACACGATCGCGGCGATGGCCGAACATAAATACAAGAATGTAGTGATGAATTCAAGACTCAAGAGCTCGCACAATCCCGAACAACCTCCCCGATGAAAGCGATTCCGGCCGCGTACATGGTACAGGGCCGCGGCGATGAGAGAACGTAAATACGAGATATTATTTGTTCAGCAAAGTGCTGCTGAAGCAATCCCAATTTTATCCCACTCTACTTACTTCACGAAGAAATTCAGAATAGATCATCTCGATTAATTTTCTAAATTTTCAGGCGGATTGGCGGATTTGGCGGATAAGTATCCGCCATACTCTCTAAAGGCGGATGCGGATGCGGATATATATCTCCCAACTATGAGTTGGCGGATGGCGGATACGGATATGGAAAATTTTGGCGGATATCCGTAACAGCCCTGAAAGTAATCGTATAGTTTAGTATAAAATCGTAAAGTAATCGTATTCCTTATTAGGAAGGTAGGCTTATTATCCTTGTGCAGGAAACCTCTGTCCTCTGAAATATCATCAAGATTGGGTGTATCAGTGGTTAGGGTTTTGACTATTCAAATGCATGTAACTATACGATTTTTTGCGAGCAACCAACTTCATTGCTCGTATAGTTAATCGTAGCCTTTTGCGACCAATCGTATAGTAATGTATTAGACTATACGATTACGAGTTACGATTAATCGCAAATCGTATCCACCCCTAGTTGAGCGATATATATAACACTGAGAATGGTAAGGAAACTTTGAATTCGAGCATAAAATTAATTTACGAATACGTCGTAGTCGTAGTCGTATTCGAAGTTGGAATACGAATAAAATTGCGAATACGACGAGTGAAGACGTTGCCGAATGCGAATGTGTTATTCGTGCCCAGCGCTAGTATTCGAATAGCCAACCATATATGACCAGTGACCAGTGGAATTGGATCATTGGATGGAACCATGTCGTCGAAAGCTCATGCCTATATTTGAATTTGTTAAGCTGCAAGGTTAGATATGGAACACATATCAGACGAATACAAGCCCATCGGGCTAGGGAATATGAGCTGCATGTCGGGCAGGCGAATTAATTTGTTGAGCCGGAGACGCCATCGCGGAGTAGAGTTGCACGTGACCGCACAGCAATGGTGCAAACCACACATAAGCGGGGTCAAGCAGCCGACCCAACAACGGCCAACACGAAGCCGCACGCCGCACCCCACGCAGACGGACTACGGCACCAGTGAAGTGCAGAAATGAAGAATACAGATTATGAATATGTTTGAATAGAGCAGATAATACTAATTATATTTAATAAAAGCATAGGTCTAAGAATTGCCAGCAATGCCAAATCCTAATACATGACAACGACCACTAATCACCGTTCCATTATCCATAATAAGCGCCCAGCGCTTACAGCACACTGACCGCACTGCTGCTGGCAGAAGAGCCATACGGATAGATGCCAGCCGGTCGCTTTTTGAGCAGTGCGAGAGGGACAATACCAGACACGTGCATGTCTGGTCCGTAGACCTCCATCGGGATAGAGAGCTCCTCGCTGCAGGACTTGATTAGACGGAGACCTTCCTGCCAGTTAGGCCCACCGCGGCGGACATACATCTTCACGCCATGGAGGTGGAGTTGTGACTGGTAGTCCTTGAACGCGCGAATTATACCCTTGAATGTCGAGCCAACCTGGGTAAAGTTCGCGATACCACCGCCAATGAACAGGACCTTACCACCTTCGACGGGAGTGCCGCGGGTCATCAGATCCAGCACAGTTTTCGCGTACTCGTAAGTTTGCGTCTCCGTAGGTGCACCAGAGTATTCACCGTAGTTCGCAATGTCGTTCGCGTAGCCGGCAGACGCGATGGCATCGGCGTACACGACGGACGCACCGCCGCCCGCGACGAGCGTCCACACGCGGCCTTGCGGGTTGAGCACAGTAAGCTTGAGCGACGCACCGGTTTTGGCATCGAGCTCGGCGATGTAGGCCTCCTCATCCGAAAGCTCACGACCGAACGGCGCAGGGAAAACCATTGGGGGACCGGCATCGATGTTGGTCGAGGCGCCGTTCTTGGTAGGAACGATTCCGAGAGCAGTAGGAGCGCGGGCACCTGCCCACTTGGCGCCGCACTCGAACTCAGCTGTTTGGTCGAGCTTGGCCGCTAGATCAAGATAGTGGACCTCGACGCCAGACGAGGTTGGGATGACGACGAGTGGGTTAATCTCGAGGTACGTGAATTGCAGGTCGACATAGACGGCGTACAGGCGGTTGATGAAGTCGACCAGCGTAGCGTGCTGCGCCTCTGGCACTTTGGAGAGGAGAGTGGAGATTATAGTGGCATTTGTCGGGTATTCCTTCTCGAGATCGACCGGGATCAACAGCTTAGAGGCCTTGGAGTCAACGTCACCGACATCGACACCGCCCTCGTGATAAAACAAAATCCAGTCGCCCTGCAGACGTTAGATTGATAACTCCCCGGAGGTACACTCAAACGATACTTACTTCACGAACAGAATTGATGTTGATGTAGTATTCCGTCTCTTGCGGATGGGGAACGAAAGGCTCGACGAGGAAAGTACGCAGGTAGCCAGGGATGCCCTCGACAACGAGCTTCTTGCCAGCACGGACCGTGATCCAGTCACGAGCCTGCTGCCAGGTAACGTTAAGCGAGAGCAGACCGGACTTGCCACGACGCTTGATCAATTGGTCGGGCTTGGCGACGAACTTGGCACCCGGCGCGAGCAGCCAGCCGTAGGTCGATTCTGCAGCATCTAGGACGGCCTTAACGGTTGCTGGGGAGTCGTCAGGGAAGGTGAGTGACGCGAGGCGCGGTGGAGCAGGCACAAACTCGGTCGAAGTGCCTTCCTTTGTGAGCACCGGTGACCGCGGGAGGAAGTAGGAGAGTAGTGCCTTTCCGTCGGCCTCGTGGATGGACTTTGCGGACATTGTGTGGCTGTTTGTAGTGTAAGTGTAGGTGTTGATGGGTGTTGTGTTTGGTTGAGAGCAAGAACCGGCACGCCTCCACTTAAGAAGTCGCTTCGTTGACCACGCGTTGCAGCCAGGGTAAGGGCAATGCACGCGACCCAGGCACCGTGCTGAGCATTACTGCGGGGACATGCTGACAACTGCGCAAAGACGTGCTGGGCTGTGCGGAATGTCGTCGTGCCGAGAATATCGTCTAGGGTATATGCTGTCACGCCCACCGGAGGGTGCCCCAATCGATTCTTTTGGTGCAACGCAGACACGCGCGTCAACGCTAACACTCTCCGCATATTTATTATACTCGGCCTCTGCTGCCTCCACCGCACTCCAACTCAACATCACCACCACCACTACCATCTCCTCATACCCACGCACAATGTCTCCTCCTTCTGCCGACGCCAACATCACACGCTTCGCGCCGCCAACCGCGCCAGCGTCGCCGCTGCCGGCGTACCAGCTCTTCCACAACAAGACGCGCGCGTTCGTTTATGGCCTGCAGCCGCGTGCTTGCCAGGGTATGCTCGATTTCGACTTCATCTGCAAGCGCACGACCCCGTCGGTTGCCGCTATCATCTACCCTTTCGGCGGCCAGTTTGTGTCCAAGATGTACTGGGGCACGAAGGAGACCCTCCTCCCTGTCTACCAGAGCGCCAAGAAGGCCGCAGAGAAGCATCCCGAAGTCGACGTCGTCGTCAACTTCGCCTCTTCCCGATCCGTCTACTCCTCAACCATGGAGCTTCTGGAATTACCCCAGATTAGAGTGCGTTCTGGTTTAAGTTACTTACTCAATTGATACTAATATACTGGTTAGACAATTGCGATCATTGCCGAAGGTGTGCCTGAACGTCGCGCTCGCGAGATTCTTTACAAGGCCAAAGAGAAAGGCGTCATCATCATCGGCCCTGCTACTGTCGGCGGTATCAAACCAGGCTGCTTTAAGATCGGCAACACCGGCGGCATGATGGACAACATCGTTGCCTCCAAACTCTACCGACCTGGATCCGTCGGCTACGTCTCCAAGTCCGGTGGTATGTCCAACGAACTCAACAACATCATCTCCCAGACCACCGATGGTGTCTACGAAGGTGTCGCTATTGGCGGTGACCGCTATCCCGGTACCACCTTCATCGACCATCTCCTCCGCTACGAGGCTGATCCCGACTGTAAGATCCTGGTGTTGCTTGGTGAGGTTGGTGGTGTTGAGGAATATCGCGTCATCGATGCCGTCAAGTCTGGAAAGATCACCAAGCCGATTGTCGCCTGGGCCATTGGCACTTGCGCATCCATGTTCACGACTGAGGTTCAGTTTGGCCACGCTGGTTCGTTCGCCAACTCCCAGCTCGAGACTGCAAAGTCCAAGAATGCCGCCATGAAGGCCGCCGGTTTCTACGTTCCCGACACCTTCGAGGATATGCCAGATGTCTTGGGTGAGCTCTACAAGAGTCTCGTCAAGAAGGGCGTCATTGTTCCCAAGCCCGAGCCCGAGCCTCCAAAGATCCCAATTGACTACGCCTGGGCCCAGGAACTTGGGCTCATCCGCAAACCGGCCGCGTTCATCTCCACCATTTCTGACGATCGTGGCCAAGAACTCCTCTACGCTGGCATGCCCATTACCGACGTCTTCAAGGAGAATATTGGCATCGGCGGTGTCATGTCACTTCTGTGGTTCCGCCGCCGTCTGCCCGACTACGCTTCCAAGTTTCTCGAGATGGTCCTTATGCTCACTGCAGACCACGGACCAGCTGTCTCAGGCGCTATGAACACCATCATCACTACTCGTGCTGGCAAGGACTTGATCTCCGCTCTCGTGTCCGGTCTGTTGACCATCGGTGAGCGATTCGGTGGTGCGCTTGACGGCGCCGCCCAGGAATTCACCAACGCATTCGACAAGGGCCTTTCGCCCCGCCAGTTTGTCGACACCATGCGCAAGCAGAACAAGCTCATCCCCGGTATTGGCCACAAGATCAAGTCCCGCAACAATCCAGACATGCGGGTTGAGTTAGTCAAGGAATTTGCCCGCAACAGCTTCCCATCCACCAAACTTCTCGACTACGCGCTCGCCGTCGAGACTGTCACCACTTCCAAGAAGGACAACTTGATCCTCAACGTCGACGGCTGTGTCGCCGTCTGCTTCATCGATTTGATCCGCCACTGCGGTGCTTTCACCCCTGAAGAGGCTGAAGACTACTTGAAGATGGGAGTTCTGAACGGTCTGTTCGTTCTTGGCCGATCCATTGGTTTGATCGCGCACTACCTGGATCAGAAGCGTCTGCGCACTGGATTATACAGACACCCTTGGGATGATATTACATATCTGCTCCCCAGCGTTGACTCTTTGGGCGGCAGCAGTCGCGTTGAAGTCACGGTCTAAGATAGTTTGCTGTGATGTGTTCGCTGGCGAATCTACTGTAGCACGGTAAAAAGTGCGGGCAAATGTTAACTGGATCTGATTTAATTCGCGCGATATTTTGTTTTTGCTAGTTATTAATTATATCGTAATGCAAATGTATAGATTGATTTTCGACACATTGCTTATTGTGATACATGTACCGACCGAATTAGTTAGACCAGACATGAGTACCCTTATCAACTAATACAACCCGATATCAAACAGGCTTCTGCTACCAATTGTAGTTATCTAGCAAAATACAGAACACTTTGTTGTTATTCCTGTAACAAGGTGGGCTATGGTTTTGACCGTGACTATGGAATGTCTGGTCAAGGGGATGGCAAATTTTGTCTAAATTTTTGTCTTGATTACTCGGCTGCTTGTCAAAAACGAGAATTGTATTATATCGTTGAAGAGTTGATTAGCGAAATTCTGTTTGTAGAACAGTCACGGAAAATATTCTAATAAGAGGCCCTGCACCATTCAACAAAGTGCCACTTTTTCGACTTTCGGCGTCAATAATAAAATACCCTGTGCAATCTTACGCGGAAGGTATCATTCGTGGCCATTCCAAGCCGTCGAAGAAGAGCTGAAAATCTTAAAACGGGAATTGGTACGCATCGCGTCATACTCTTCCGATCACATCGTCACCTATCCCGGATAGCTGGACTATAATAGCTGCACCGTTTCACTATCTCCGAAGAGTCCGAAGGCTTTTTACGTGTGAATTTCGATCACCTCGCTTTCCTCTTTTCAATTAACCATGACGATAGACACAAAGTCCGGATTTCAAGTCTTCTCATCCATTAATCCTGATCTGACAATTCGTGATTACAAAAAGCTCCGGCCCCACAGGAAATCCAGATCTGGCTGTCTTCCCTGCAAAGCAAAGAAGGTTAAGGTCTGTGTTTTCTCTGGATTATCCATTCCTGTCCATCGGAACTTATATGATACTAGTGTGACGAGTGCAAACCAATTTGCGAGCGATGTCGAAGACTATGTGTATATGGCAGGCCTTACAACAGTGAACATGAATACAGTAATATTGACTACGTTGCGATTTCGGACCTCTGCGCAGTCACTACAATCCCCAGTCCGAAGAATGGTACCTCGGGTATTCAACTTCTGCACCATTTCTATACAAATTGGGATGACATATTCCATATACCCTTTCGTGATGAGGTGGCCTCGCTCTCACAGTCGATGCTCTCTTGTCCGCAACACGATCCTTGCTATTACTACGTGTCACTTACGGCATATGTCCCCAGGGATATTGGAGCATCGTATTGATGAACATTTTCGTCAATCTCTGGCAATCAGGGACTTCCAAAGAGCTCTTGAAACACCCGGGAAGTCACTAGGGCAGCAAGGGGTGGATGCAATGCAATGCCGCTATCTGCATTGCTGCTCAACATGATTGCTTTCACACTTCCGTACCAAGTAAATGGCGCCGAAAATGACCCGCGCTCGTCTTGGGTCTTCAGCTCGAGAGAGGATCGACTGGGATGGCTGGCACTGCAGGCGGGTCTCAGGCCTCTCTTGATCTCACTGTCGGCGTATTTGGAGAAGACGGTAGGCTTTCTTGATCCTATCATGTTTGGCCACCGAGGAGCAGGCTGGACAGCCGCCCGAAAAAACCTCACAGCTTGGATATTGTTCCCGAGCGTTGGGTTAGAGCATTCAAATTGAAGAATGATAGCTCCAGTTGTGATTCTAATGCCGATGCCGACCCGAATGATGTGCTTCGGCCAGCCGCGATTGCGCTTGCGTATCTGCGGGGCATTGATCCCTCACACTCAAAGATATTCCTCAATTTAATGTTCCTCACGAAGATACATGGAGATTTTAGATTTCTTCTTTACAATAAAGATGAAAGAGCGTTGTGGCTATTTGCGTACTGGCTGGGGCTCATGTGTCGCTACGATGGAATCTGGTGGTGTGAACAGCGGGTGAGAAGAGATTATCGAGCGGTACGCATGTGGCTTGATAATCTACATCTTAGCGAACGTGGTGGCGATGATGGACTTTATTGGAAGGACATGATGCAGAAGCTGGAGCAGGCGCCGGTTTTCACGCCAAGAGAACATTAGCCGTTTGCTAGGAAGTGTATAATGTAATGTAGAATGCATTGATATGATCTCAGACTCTTAGAAGCTACAACAGGAATACTGAGCCGTTCTACCAAGGTTGGATACCTTGAGCGTAGATAACCTTTCCGACGTCCTGGTCTCGTTTACCCTGAATGATGTCTTTGACGAAGTTGCCACCCTCCGAAGGATCGCGCGCTCCCATCTGAAATCCATTGATTAGGAAATCTACTGTTCAAGGAGCTATCTTTACTTACCTTCTTTAACTGTTCAATTCCAACGCCTCCTAGTCCGGTTGCAAGGAATCCCGGGGATACAGCCCAGACCTTCACACCATCATTGAGCAGGATCCGATGCCATTGTCTCATCATCATATTAAGTCCCGTCTTAGAGCTTCGATAGGACTCGATAGGATTGATCTCTTTTGGCTTTGGCCAGCCTGGTGCTGGCGAGGCGTTGATGCGCTGTAGCGACGGGTGAGCAAGACTTTCGGTCATGGTCAAGGTAGAAGTCCCGCTTGTAATGAAGATCAGTCGCGGATCGTTTGACTTGAGCAGCAGTGGAATTGCTTCAGTCGTAAGGACTTGAGTACCGGAGACGTTGGTATCCCACGACTTGTTCCATGCCTCTCGGATGCTCAATTGGCCATCTCTAATGGCTCCGTCAAAACCTGCGCCACCGTTGTTGACCAAGATGTCTAGCCGGCCGAACGTCAATTCGATGTTCTCGAGAGCTCTCTTGATGGACCCATCTGAAGCAAGGTCCACTTGGATTACGCTGAGGCTGCTGGACGAAGATGGGATTTCTTTTTGCACAGCTGCAACGGCAGCTTCACCATTGCTAACCGACCGACTACCAGCGACGATGTTGTAGGATTCCGTAGTTTTATACAGTGCTTTGACGATCTCGAGGCCAAGACCTGTGTTGGCCCCGGTGATGAGGACGACCGGTTTGTTTAGTGACATTTTTGCTGCTGGCAGGTGCGAATTGTTTAAGATGAAATGGTAAGAAGTCGGAGTTTAGGAATACCACTGGAGCGCTCTCATTGCATTTATAGGGCCCATTGCAAAGCTAGGCCTGAAATGTATTAGCTTATCTCGGTTTCCTCCACGAGCATTCGATCTGTGCGACGCTAGAGTCTTGGCAAGCGCCGTCAGCATTCAAATTAATTAATTTATTGTTTTCAGCGCGAATCCACGTCCGAGCGCGATCGTGTTACACTGAATCGGAGTGGAACGCGTGCGTGTTCAATCCAAGTTTAGACAACAAACACTGTCGCGCCAATTTCCGGCCATTTCCGGCCCCGTTTCAATGCTCTCTCTTGTCTCGGATAGGGCTGTGTCGGATGCGGATATCCGCCTAATTTGACCGTATCCGTCATCCGCCATCCGCCATCGCAAGTTTGGCGGATTTACATCCGTCATCCGTCATCCGTCATCCGCCATTACAAGTTTGTCGGATCCTCATCCGCCGTCATGTCGAATAAATCCGCCTTCCTATCCGCCTTGATCGGATAAATCTAAATGATTACACTAGCCTAATTAGGTAAGAGAATTTCCTTTGATAATTTAGCGCCAAACGTTATTTTGAAATCAAAATTTCACCCGTTTTCGTTAATCGACTCTCTCGTCTTAAGCAAATAATAAAATAGTCAGGATTACATAGACATTGTACTTGTCAGCACACGCGTGCCGGCATCGACGATCTGCATTCTGCAATCGCGTCGACAAAGAATGTGAAATGTTCCGCCTGAGCCGCACATATTTAACATCCCCTTGCATCATTCGCACTTCCGTTACGTCTGTTACGTGACTGTGTGTTTTTTTCTACTGCGTCCTTCGTTACTTCGAGGTTGTGTATACTATCAGTTACTTCTTTCATTTCATTTCTTTCTTTTAATGTGGATAGCAGTGTTAGTTGAGTTAAAACCGCACAATCTTTAATTTAAGTACCTACAGGGCTTACCGTAGTCCTAAATTGCGAAGAATTAATCCAGTTTTTTCAAATCTCGAA